>CAUYLG010030147.1:0-29377 GCA_963573385.1 Cacajao melanocephalus
ATAAAATAATATATGGTTTTACTTTTAAAAAAAATAGTCATCAGGTTCAATCATGGAAGTCACATCCATGTATACAAGAGAGGCATTCTAGCCTGGGCAATAGAACAAGAATCCCGTTCTCTCTCCCTCTTTCTCTTCCTCCTCCTCTTTCTTTCTTTCATTCTTTTTCTTTCTTTCTTTCACTCTTTTTCTTTCTTTTCTCTCTCTTTCTTTCTTTAAAAAAAAAAAGTTGCATCTTTTGAAAGTTCTTTTTCTAAAAAAAAATCTCAAAAAGACCAGGATGAACGGAATATTACAGTCAAACTTCCAGTACTTAGAATGTGCAGACCATTAGGAGGTCTTGTAATATGTGTCCCCTGTTCATGCTAGATCCAAGAGTTTATTGGGCAGCACCACATGCAAAAACCAGGAAGGAGAGATTTATCTGGAGAAAAGTAGAACACAACAATAACATACAAATATATAAAAGTGACAAAAACACAAACAGCAATAATGGTAACTGAATAAAGATGTATATATTTACCCCAGGGTGAAAAGTAGAACACACAGAGGTTTGAGAGGGCGATGGAGAGGTGGGAGATAATAACATATAGATCAGGATAGACAAACTAGGGAAAATTCCAACATTCATATATTTACTCTGCTTTTTTTGGTACCCCCTCTACCCTGAACCTAAAATCTAAGTGTCTGAGCATTAGTTACATAATTAGACTTAGGTAGAAATTTTATAAAAACAAAAACATAAGCAGGACAGGTGCAGTGGCTCATGCCTATAATTCCTGCACTTTGAGAGGCCGAGGCAGGAGGATCACTTGAGCCCAGGAGTTTGAGACCAGCCTGGGAAACATAGTGAGACATTGTTTCTACATTAAATGTTTTAAAAATTAGCCAGGCACGGTGGCATGTGCCTTTTGTCCTAGCTACTCTGGAAACTGAGGTGGAAGGATTCCTTGAACCCAGGAGTTTAATGCTGCAGTGAGCCATGATCATGTCAGTGCATGCCAGCCTGGGCAACAGAGCGATACCCTGTCTCTAAACAAAGAACCCAAATAAGAGCAATGACAAACAACTGCTTCCATCTCTGAAAATAGAAAGATAACTTTTAAGAGAACTCTGACTGTGCAGTACTCTACCTCTTATTGAGCAGAGAATGGATCCAGAGTTAGCAAGAAAAAATATAGAAGAAAATAGAAAGGATAAAAAGAAAAATGTTTACTGTTTATCAGCCACTTTGCAACTGGAGAAGGTATTCATATAGGTTTGGGTTTGAATCCTGGATCTGCTCTCCCATATGTCAGCTGTGTGACCCTGGACAAGTTATTTAACTTCTATATATCTCACTTCTATCGTTTGTTTATCTGGGACAATTACAGTACATTGTATCTACCTTATAGATTGTTGGGAGCTTTAAATTACTAAAATGTATGTAAAGTCCTATGGGAAGAGCCTGGTACACAGCAGCGGTGCAATGACTGGCAGGTATCAGCATACATTCCCTGTGCTGAAGTGAGGAGAGGAAAGTATGGCTGAAGCCTAAATAACTTTAACAGTGTTTAAGACTGGAGGTTGTTTGACTAAACTCTTTGGTACAACCATATGCATGGGATTCAATGAAATAAACATTGATTGGGCCCCTTACTTACCTCCACTGCCCTGTAAATGGGGTGATACATTTGCCTTTTCATATCCTAGCTGGATTTATGCCATAAAGATAACCAAATGAGAAAAGACGCTTGCCCAGTCCTCAGCAAGGCCCAAAGCTCAAGGACTTTCTATTTCCTGAAAATAACCCTTTTTTCGAAAAAAAGGCAAGTCCATTGTCTGTGAAATTCTATCACAACTGACACATTAGAGCAATCAAACCCTGCTCACTATCTATCAGATTGACATTAATGTTAAAGTAACTTGTCTCAGCTCAGAAAACGCTTTGAAAGTCTATCTCACACTAATGATCAAAAAATGTTCTGGTGAATGCTCTTTTTCAATAACAAAGCTGATCAGAAACTCAAAACAGACAAGTAAAGTCTAAGTCATCTCACAAATCTCACTAAAATGAGTACTGACATGGATATATTTCCTAGTCTTGACTACACAGATAATTCTGAAATAGTTGAAAATGAAAAATCCATTAGATGTGGCTTTAAAGTAAGTTTTATAACAGTAAAAATTGCCTTTGTTCTCAAAAGGATCAGGGACAAAGGGGAGTCTAGCAATGGGAAGCAGGGGTTTTCTTCCCATAAATAAACTTCATGAGGACAGGGGCTCTGCCTGTCCTGTCTCCACTAGAGCCCCAGTACTTAAAATAGTGTCTGGTATAAAGCAGGTTCTTGAAAAATGATTACTGATTGCCCAGGCATGGTGGCACATGCCTGTAGTTCCAGTTACCTGGAAGGCTGAGATGGGAGGACTACTTGAGCCCAGGAGTTCAAGGCTGCAGTGAGCTACAATTGTACCACTGCATTCTAGCCTGGATCCCACAGTGAGACCCTGTCTCTAAAAAATAAAAAAGAAAGAAAGGAAAAATTTACTGAGTGATTTGAAGGAAGAAAGGAAAAAGACTTGCAAGTTGTCTCATGAACTGTTGAAGGGATCTGGAGAAAGGTTCTGAGGGTAAGCTGTGCTATGGCAAAATCACCTGGAAAATCTCTGACTTTCAAACTGCTGCAAACGCTCAGTTATAAAAGCTAATAGCCTCAAAAACATGTCTGATGAAAGAAGCCAGACATAATAAAGTCATATATTGTATGATTTCATTTATATAAAATATCCAGAATAGGTATATCTGTAGAGATGAATGAGACTGGTAGTTGCCAGGGCCTGGGGGTGGGGAAGGAGGAATGGGATGCAACAGCTTAACAGGCATGGGGTTTCCTTTTGGAGTGATGATAATGTTTGGAAGTAGAAGTGGTGCTTGCACCACATTGTGAATGTACAAAATGCCACAGAACTGCTCACTTTCAAATATTAACTTTATGTGAATTAAGGGAAAGCCACCGAATAAACAAAAAGAAAATCATTTGTAACCTTAGAGAGGACAGGTGCTAGAGGCCGGTGCATGAGGAAACAAGTACAGGATGTGCTAGAAAGTAGCCTGAAAAAGTCCCGGTTCTCTGGTAAAATTTCACTTGAAATTAGGAGTGTGGCCTTACCAGGTGCTGTTTACCACCTTGCTTGTCCTAGCACCAGTCTTGGAAGGAGAACAGAAGTGGAGAAATCACAGAGGTCACAGAATGTACAGGAAACTCTTCAACTGTTCTAACACCTCTACCCTCAAAGTACAGTAGCCCATCTCAATTCTACATAACAGCCCCACCCTGAAAAAAAATTCTATTTAACACTTTTGAATTCGATTTTGTGTGTGAAGAATAAGTTGCAGAGACCTTGGATGTTCTATAAACAGAGTGATTGTCAAGTTGCAGAAAGGAATTCCAAGAAGAAAGAATGATACAAAAAAAATAAGCATTTATTTTCTTCCCTCTCTTACTGAAACTTCGGTTTCACTGGAGGGCTGCCCCACAGAAGAGCTATTTTGATTAAGAAGGAAAAATTGCTCATCATCACTGGTCATTAGAGAAATGCAAATCAAAACCACATTGAGATACCATCTCACGCCAGTTAGAATGGTGAGTCTGGAGACAACAGATGATGGAGAGGATGTGGAGAAATAGGAACACTTTTACACTGTTGGTAGGAGTGTAAATTAGTTCAACCACTGTGGAAGACAATATGGCGCTTCCTCAAGGACCTAGAAATAGAAATTTCATTTGACCCAGCAATCCCATTACTGGATATATATCCAAAGGATTATAAATCGTTCTATTATAAAGACACATGCACATGTATGTTCACTGCGGCACTGTTTACAATAGCAAAGACCTGGAACCAACCCAAATGCCCATTGATGATAGACTGGACAAGGAAAATGTGGCACATATACACCACGGAATACTATGCAGCCATAAAAAATGATGAGTTCGTGTCCTTTGTAGGGATGTGGATGAATCTGGAAACCATCATTCTCAGCAGACTAACACAAGAACAGAAAATCAAACACCGCATGTTCTCACTCATAGCCAGGTGTTGAACAATGAGAACACATGGACACAGGGAGGGGAGCATCACACACTGGGGTCAGTTGGGGGTGCGGATGGGGAGGGACAGCAAGGGTGGGGAGGTTGGGGAGAGACAACATGGGGAGAAATGCCAGATATAGGTGACGGGGGGATGGAGGCAGCAAACCACCTTGCCATGTATGTACCTATGCAACAATCCTGTATGATCTGCACATGTATCCCAGAACCTAAAGTACAATAAAAAAATAAAAAATAAATTAAAAAGCTATGGTATAATAGGAAATACATTCGGTCTTTATCCCAGGTCCCTGGTACAGAGCCCCTAAAGCCCTTGGAATTTCCTAAGTGATAGAATATCTTTTGCTATTCAGAATAGCCCCTTTAGATCACACCTGTGTTTATGCTAATGAGAAAATTTAGGGTAGGGTCCTGAGATAGCCTCAGATTGGGGGTAGTCACCAGAAAGACAAAGTGATTAGAGGGCTGGAACTTTCAGCTCCACCTAAGGACCTCTGGGAAGGAGAGGAGTAGAACTAGAAATGAAAACTGTAACTACTCTAGAACAAAGAGATTTGACGAGCTTCTAGGTTGCAGAACACCTAGAGATGCTAGGTGGTTAGTGTACCTGGAGAAACATGAGAACTCTGCCCATGTCCTTACTCTGTGCATTTCTTTTAAATCTGGCTGTTCCTGGGTTGTATCTTTAAATAAACTGGTAATGTTAGTAAAGTGTTTCCTTAAGCTCTTTGAGCAATTCTAGCAGATTACAGCTAGAAGAACCTAAGGAGGGGTTGTGGGGATTTATAGCCTGTGGGTCAGAAGGATGGGAACTTGGCGTGACTGGCATCTGAAGTGAAGGCAGTCTTGTGGGACTGAGCCCTTTCACATGTGGGATCTTATACTAACTCCAGACAGATAGTGTCAAAGTTGAATTAAATAGTAAGACACCCAGCTCATGTCTAGAGAGTAGACAGTTGCTTGGTGTAAAAACAACCCACACAATTGCTGTTACAGTGTGCATAGACTTCTTTAAGTGTGTATAGAGAAACTTTTTAGAGAGAAGCAATATATTTGTGCCAATAAAGAATTAGATACTGTCATAATTTCTAAATAATTCTCAGATGCAATAACTTCAGTGTTGATAGTATGATAGGTAGGTGGCAACAGATGAATGCCTTGCATCAAGCTATGTTTTTCTTAAACAAGTTAATTCTTGTGCAAATCATTATTCATAGTTGTTAAGCATCTACTGTAGAAAAAAGTTACTTTCCCACCCAACTCTGAATGTTTTACTAGAAGTAACTAGAAAAATAATCTACTTTTCACTAGCAAATAAATTCTCTTGACTGTTGCTTTACATGTGAACATACTGACATTTTTTTTATGCTCAGAAGAAACTGAGTAGGAAAATTGGTTTATTTTTTTCTTCTCAGTCTTTATATTCTGTGTTTCCCTGGAATTTCCCCCTAGAGTTTCAAGAAAGTACCTAAATTTAGGATTGTTTAAAAATGAATTTTTAAAAAATGTAGGAAGAATTTTTCAAATAAAAAGAATTTCTCTTTCTTACCTCTTTAGTATTACATAGAACTGAAACAAATAAAAAGAAAGTTCAAGAGAAAAATAACATCAATGAAGTTGTAAAAATCCCAACTACAATGAAATGGTGGCATTTTCTTCATTCTACCACATGGTCAATCTGTTTGAATGACAATGACAGAACCACATGGAAAGCTGCACACATTCTTTTCCCCCAGTGATAACATCTTGTTTCATTTTTTTTCCCTGACTTTGCTCAGGAATTGACATAAAATGTGAGTTTTGTACCCCTGGATATAATTTTTGCTTCACTTTTGCCTTAGGGAAAAGTATGCCCTTCTCCCTCCTTTATGATAATGATCTTACATTAATAAAAACTTACATTTTTTAAAACCTATAATGCATATTGGTAGAAGAGAGGAGGTGAATAGTCATGAAAACAAGTGAAATTTTCTAACATATGAACTTTTCTGTGAGATAGACTTAAGGTCCTAACTTTCAGACTCAGTTTCAAGAACACAAGATTCTTGGCATGATACTGAGGTAGTTGAATGTACAATAAGAGCTTTGCCAATGTGGATTTACCTGAAAAGCCTTATATCAAACAACAGAGTTCACTCTTGTGCCCTTTCAGTTCTGATATAAGGTTTTTCAAGTAAAAAAGCAACTGTCCACTCTCCAGACATGAGCTGGGTGTCTTACTATTTAACACAACTTTGACACTATCTATCTGGAGTTAGTATCAGATCCCATACATGAGAGGGCTCAGCCTCACAAGACTGCCTTCAATTCAGATGCCAGTCACGCAAGTCCCCGTCCTTCTGACCCATAGTTATAGTTGTAACCAAACCATGGGTACATATTTTATTTATTGAGAGCATCTTGTGTCTTCTTTTTCAATGAGGACACATTGGGAGCCAACACTATAACATTACTGTTCTTGTTTGCTCCTCTTAGATAAATGGAGTATGATTTTTGTTTTTGTTTTTTGAGACTGAGTCTCGCTCTGTCACCCAGACTGGAGTACAGTGGCACAATCTTGGCTCACTGAAACTTCCACCTCCCAGGTTCTGCTGAATTCTCCTGCCTCAGCATCCCAAGTAGCTGAGATTACCCGTGTGTGCCACCACGCCTGGCTAATTTCTTATATCTTTAGTAGAGACAGGGTTTCACCATGTTAGCCAGGCTGGTCTCAAACTCCTGACCTTCCTGATCCACCGGCCTCACCTCTCAAAGTGCTGGGATTACAGGTGTGAGCCACCGTACTATGATTTTTGTTTTTTTTTTTTGTTTTTTTTTTTTAATAATTAGATGATTATAACTTATCATTCAGAGAAAAATAATAATAAAATGTTGGTCAGTTTGGATTGGCAAATTAAGACTGACCAAAAATGGCACACATTATCTTAGTTTCTTTTTCATCTTAACTAATCCAGTCAAGGAAACTTGTCTTGCTTTCCTCATGCTTATCATCTGATTAGTCCAGGGTTTAAGCCAATTAATAGGCAGGCCAGCTATGATTCATTTTCTTAAGATGGTTTAACCCTTGTTCTACATCTGATTTTATTTCATTTAACATATCTTTGCTTTAATAGCCTCTCATAAAATTAACTGTTTTTAGACTCAGGGGAGACCAAAAAAGTCTCAGAATTGCTAGAACACCTCTGCTGAGTCCCCTCCATAAGCATGGCTGGGAAGTTCACAGGTTACACTTGATAGTAGAAAGGTTGCTTGAAATTTCAGGATGAATGTTCCTAGAAGGCAATACACATTTTTGCAGTAAGTTTCCAAGAGATTTTATACTCTGATTCCTATGCTAGAGTCCCTAGACATGTTAACACAGGCTCCCTTGGGGGATTTTCTTTTTACGATCTCAAGAGAAGAACCCTTAGGATCCTATGATCCAATTAAATTTAAGAACTAAATCTTGACTGGAATAGAAGTTCTCGTCCTGGGCTCTTACACAGGCTTTCAAGAGTTTTAAATGTCAGGACCTTAATTCAAACCGTAGCCCAAATCAAAGATTCCCAAATCAAAGAAATGCACATTTCAACCTAGAGAAAAATAATTTCATAATGTGAATTCATTTTGTAAAAATTTTTTTAAAAAGGAGCATTAGGGGATTGGGGTCACTTTAATCCCCTAAAAGCCTTTGCAAAAAATAACCAAAGTAACTACAAGTCCCAAACTCTAGGATATGGGTCCTTGAGCTAGCAACTAAGAGACTATGACTGACTTTATAGTACAGAGATGCAAGACACTGCCCTGCTAGTGGAGCTAATGACCTGGACCATGCCTGCTGAATTCACCTCTCCAGGCACTGGACAATGGTAGCATTTGTGAATATCTCTGCTTTCCTTGCATTCAGTGCAGAGTGCAGGATACTTTGCACTACATAAAGCTTGGATGCTGTTTTCTCTTAATAAATAGCAAGTAATCAGGCAAATAAAATACCAGGTAACCTCTACCTTTTACCAAATCAACAATATTTCTCAAAGGCCTATTCTGCAAGGCATTTTCCTGGCAAATGTCTTAGCTGCGATTACTGAGCATAAGAAACACTTGGATAAACGGAGATCCTTTATGTTTACCTGTAGTTTCCATCCTAAGCTGACAAAGACTTTTTTTTTTTCTCTAAAATTGAAGTTCCCCCCCACCCAACCCCACCAAATTAATCATTATTTGGTAAAGCCACTAGATGAGCTGTGTGTGACTCCATAAACTTTAGGAACTCATTTATTATGTTGCCTGATCAGACCTTGCATTTATTTACACAGTGTACCCATAAAACCCAGCTTTCATTAGTGCTGGGGAGGAACAGCCCTGCTCCTTTTTCTGGGGAAGGTGAAGCTGGAGAAGATAATTAACCATGAAACAATAAGGAGGCTTGCTGGGTAAGCAGTAGTGTGAAAACAGTTACTCCTCACAAAAGAGGGGAAATTAGCTTGCTGGATAAAAAAAGGAAGTGTCAGATTGAAGACTGAAAGGCCTGCCAACAGAAGTAGATAGCTCTATGCATCATTAATGAAATTTTTTAACACTTAAACGCCACAGCTGTCCACATTTAAATGCATGTAAATGCCATGTGTTTCCAGAGATTAATATGCAAGTTAAAATATTTCTCTCCCTTAAACTTCTAGCTGTTGTATCTGTCTGTTTTATTTCACCTACTTTCTTTCTAAGAATAAAAATGCGCCAGCATTCTCAGCTTTATGTCCTCATTTCCAAAGCCCACGTACACTGAGCATCTTAGAGATGGGCAGCGTGCTCATTATATTTTACCAAACACATTATTTTACATTCATAATACCAATATTTTAGTAAACAAAAAGTTTGTTTTGATTTTGCTGCTTCACAGAGTGAAGACTTATGATGTGCGTTTCCTTTCAAAACTTCCTCCTAGAGCATTAGTGCTCCCTGAAGCAGCCCCATTTTGGCAGAAATTCAGTTCTGTGCAGTGCCAAAAGAAATAGAATAAACAAACACTGCTCCATGCAGCTGGTGAGATAATTTACATATTACTGCACACCAAACATGAAGACCTGAATATGGATTAGAGCTACGGTGATGACACAAATGTCATACAGATAAAAAGAAACAAAATTCAACACATCGTTGTTTATTTTACCACTGCTACTGTATGAGTGCTGCTCAGAAAGAAAAAAAAAATGGAGGAATTGCTTTTTGAAAATTGGACTCCCTTCCATATTTGAAGTGGGTTCTTTCAGACTGTAAAACAAGAAAAGAAAGGAGCAAAAAGCATGGATTAGTTTGGATCTCTTAATATTCTCTTCTTTTGCCTTGTGAGATAAAACAATTTTAATGTGCATCAATTTGGATGAGGTGAGTTAGTAATCTTACAGGAATAACAATAGCCTTTAAAATACAAAAACACCTGAATTCTTACCTAGCATTTTCTCCACCCTTGATAATTTCAGGTGAACACTGAGCTCTTTGAGAATGAGGTCGTTGGTTAGGGAGGTGGAGTAGGCAACATGGGCCCATAAAAGTTCCTTCAGGAAACACCATCCGGTAGACAGGAGTTGTCTTAGAGTGCTCAGCTAATGTGTCTTCTCTCTTCATCCCCACATGTGCAGACTTATGCAAATCAACTGACCCTTTCTGACCTCAGCTGGATGTATAGGTGTTCTCGGAAAGAAGGGATATCTCTCTGGATATTTATGGCTGTAACTCCTTTTCTAATTCTCGGGGGTGACAAGAGTTAAGAAAATAACATAAATAATAAGGATGATGACAGGGTGAGGCATAAAGAGAATGTGAGATGTTTTAGTCCACACCAAATTAAAAATTCTTTAACCTGCTTTGGACAAAGTTGACTTTTCTATAAATGCAAA
The DNA here is from genome assembly GCA_963573385.1 of Cacajao melanocephalus. NCBI lineage: Eukaryota > Metazoa > Chordata > Mammalia > Primates > Pitheciidae > Cacajao > Cacajao melanocephalus. The sequence goes on from CAUYLG010030147.1 coordinate 9,965, forward strand.
ACTGTTCTTGAAATGTGGTTATTTTGGCAGCTTCTAGACCTTTAATCATTATGACCACTCTTTCTTAAGCATAAAAATGAAGGGAAAAGTCAGGATCACGTAGGTGAATCTAGTTATGTATCAATAAAGTTTAATAGTTAAGAAATGTTCTTTAAAATTTAGGAAACAAACCATGTGAGAAGGCTCAAGGGAGTTGCTGTTATTTCACCAGGTGAGGAAAAGGCTACTTCTTTTCTACAGTATTTGAAAAGCTGTTGGACAGGAAAAGTTTGTTATTTCTACAACTCTAAACTCAAGAAATGGAATGATATTGCCACAAGAAAAAAACAGTAAGATACATAAGAAGAATCTGTTACTAAACAGGCAATTTAATACTCTCATAGAGTCTCATGAAATGTTGTGAAAAACTTATCACTAGACTTTTTTCAAAACAGAAGAGACAACAATGTATTTAGGATAACTTCACACACACCCACACACACCGCCCCCCCCCACCACACACACAACACATGTTTTTTCTTTGAGATGTATGCTCGCTCTGCCGCCCAGGCTTGAAGTGCAGTGGGGCCACCTCAGCTCACCACAACCTCTGCCTTCTAGGTTCAAGCGAGTCTCCCACCTCAGCCTCCCAAGTAGCTAGGGTTACAGGTATGAGCCACCGTGCCCAGCCAATAAATATGTTTTGAATAATGAATGAACACATAAATGTGGTTTCTACTGCTCTTACCCCAATCTCTCAAAATTTAATCTTAAACTCCTTTAAAGATTTCTCTGGTAACCCAGACCTCAGTGATTTCCAGCTTACTTGATTCTTACACTAGAGATAGACTCATATAATTTAGCACTTGCATTCATTTATTCATTCAACAAATGTTTACTGAGTTTTTGTGTGTGTGTAGGAGGACAGGGTTTTGCTCTGTTTCCCAGACTGGAGTGTAGTGGCACAATCTTGGCTCACTGCAATCTCTGCCTCCCGGGCTCAAGCAATCCTCCCACCTCAGCCTTCTGAGTAGCTGGGACCACAGACATCCGCACCAGTGCCCCCAGTTAATTTTTGTATTTTTAGTAGAGAAAGAGTTTTGCCATTTGGCTAAGGCTGGTCTCTAATTCCTGGCCTCAAGAAATCCACCTGCCTCAGCCTCCCAAAGTGCTGGAATTACAGGTGTGAGCCACTGCCCTGGGCCTCATTGAATATTTATTACATAGTACTGCCCAAGTTCTGAGCAGATATAAAGGTGAATCAAGCAGACTCACCTCTCAAATATCTTATAGTTTTGTATTTAGTTTTGTAATTGGTGCTGTCATTTTCATCCTAGACATAGTTTGGAATAATTATTGCCTCATCTATGTCAATATTATCTTGCAAATTCCTTGAGTGTGAAGCTCATGTCTGGGTCTATTTCTGTGTAGGCAAATCCCAGAACAATGCTGAGCATATAGCAGGTACTCAAACTGTACTTCTTGATTATCTGCCTGCAGGTTCAGTTCCTTCCAATCCATGGAAACATACAACGAACCATCCTTGCAAATAGATTAAATATTTAGAATCCAATACTTGCATAATCAGCAGTGATACATTAATAGTACTAAGGCTATAGGAAGAATAGTTAATACTAAAATAGCTTTCAGACCTTGGGCCTATGGGTTTGCTTACACTACACTATTTTGCACTACTACTCTCCTCTATGCAATAATTAGCTTTTTCGATATTGATATTTCAATGTTAACTCCCTGGATGACTAAACATACCATCTTTTTTTAATATATTCTGCAAACTTACCCATTTATATGTTAAAAATTCACAAACACAATTGAAGAGAAACAACAGACCTAAAATATTAGACCTAAATAAAAAAGAAAATTAGAGTAAATCTGATCTTCCTACAGTGGGATAAGAAAATTATTTGACCCCAGTGGCATTTCCACTTAAATGTTTTCTCTTCAATCAAAATTTGAATGTGCCTACTGCTTCATGATCAGGGGTGATACTGAGGCTTAATATCTATTATTTCTAAACCAATGCTTCTCAACCTTTTTCAAATCATAACACATAGAAAATGCTATTATACATTTGCATACTGGGAAGGAAGGAAGTTGCTCACTGCAGAAGGCAAACAGCCTATAGTTCTTCCAGGTCTCCCCTTCCCCACCCATCTCTCTGTCTTACATGCAGGATAACAATTTCAATATCTTAGCCCACATCTAAACGATTCATGGTACATGGCTGGGCAACTCTGCATAAGATAAATAGAGGATTCTTTGGTTGGTAAAACCATGAGTATATAAGAAGATGAAAGGGTAGTTCAATGAAGGCTAAATTGATGACAGACTGAGATAGGAAGAAAAACTAAATAAGTAGACAAAAGCAGATTGTTACAAACTTTTCAGACTTCATTCATTCAATGAATATTCAACATATTTATTAAATACCAGGTATTGAGTAAAATAGATATGAACTCAGTAGGTCAGATTAGAACTTGTGATAAAATACAAGAGGTAGATTTGATCTATTCTAGGAGGCCAGGAAAAGTTTGCACAAGGAAGTGGCTTTGAGCTGGGATAATAAGAATTTTCTTGGAAGGAACTCAGGGTATGGGTGGGTAATGAGGGCAGAAAGAAGAAGACTCTAGGCAGGAGGGAGCATGTTGCATTTGAGGGCCTGACAGCAGGCAGAGGGTCTGGCCTGCAATGAGAAAGGATATGTTCTGAAGAAGAAGGCAAGATGGGATGATCAGATTGTGTTTTTAAAAGATTACATAGGCTTCAGTGTAGAGAACAGCTGGAAGTGGGTAAAAGTTGATGTGGGGAAGGCAATATTACAGAGTACAGGTAAGTGGCACAGTTAAGTGGTACTGATAAGAATAGTAAAAAGAACAACTAACGTTTATTGGATACTTTCATTGTGCCAAGCAACATCCTAAGGAAGATATTAACTCATTTATGAGAGATTCTGGTAGGTTGGGCTAAGGTGATGATACTGCAGTTAGAGAAAAGCAGATGGATTTATGAGCTCTTTAGAAAGTAAAACCAATCAGACCCATTAATGGACTAGATGGACGGATAATGAGTGAGGTGTCAAGGATGACCCATGATCTTGGGAAAGACTGAAGAGATTGTGCTGTCTTTCCTTGAGAGCCAGAATAATGGAGAAGAATCAGTTTGTCAAGGAAGATTGGGAGTTTTATTTTTGACAAACTGAGTTTGAAATGCCTTTAGGAAATCTCAGTAGAGCTATGGAGCTGTATGTATGTGTTTAGAGTTCAGATGAGTAGTTCTTGAAGTTATGGACACAGGTGAGATTGCCTAGAGAGAAAGAATAGAATGAAAAGAGCATCTAGACTTGAAACCTTGGTAGAGAAAGATGAACAGAGAAAATGGAAAGATCAATGTAAACAAGAGAAATCAGAGACTTGACCTCTAAGAAGTACTACAAAAAAAAAAAAAATAAGAGTAGTTAGAGAGAAATTTGGGAAGAGGAGGTATTTGAGTTGGACTCTGGGGATTTGGTAGGATTTTTAGGAGAACTTTTCTTCTATAAAATAATGCATTTTAAAATTCTGTAGGAATTTTTTTTAACTTAGCAAAATATAAAGGAGAAAATAAAAATCATTCTTTATAACCCAGAGATAACACCTATAAATATTTGATGCCTCATTAGGCATATATGACATGATCAGCATTACATGCATACCCTGTTTTTCATTCTTTGTGCATCACAAATATTTCTGTGTGTGTGTATTTTTTCTTTATAGAGATGAGGTTTCGCCATGTTGGCCAGGCTGGTCTCGAACTCCTAACATCAGGTGATGCGACTGCCTTGGCCTCCCAAAGTGCTTGGATTACAGGCATGATCCACCATGCCTTGCCACAGTAGTTCTTAATTCATAACATATTTCTTTAAAGACATTTTTTTAAAGACAGAGTCTCACTCTGTTGCCCAGATTGGAGTACAGTGGCACAGTCTTGGCTCACTGCAGCCTCTGCCTCCCAGGTTCAAGCAATTTTCCTGCCTCAGCCTCCTGAGTAGCTGGGATTACAGGCAAACACCAACATGCCTGGCTAATTTTTGTATTTTTGTAGAAATGGGGTTTCACCATACTGGCCAGGCTGGTCTCGAACTCCTGACCTCAAGTGATCTGCCCATCTCATCCTCCCAAAGTGCTGGAATTAAAGGTATGAGCCACTGTGCCCAGCCTTCATAAAATATTTCTAAGAAATATTATTTTTAAGGATGTAAAATACTTTTAAAGGCTTACTTAAAACCCATATTGTTAGAAATTCATATTATTTCCATTTTTGGGGGGAGTTTTGTAAATAAAGCATGATGGATAACTTTACATGCATTGCTCAGTTTATTTTCTGAGGGTAAATTTAATAAAAATAAACACTAGGCCAAAGGGTGTGAACACTTTTCAGGATACTGATAAATAGCTAAAGATTATGTGAGTTTGCAACCAATTCTCACCTCTCTAACACTGAAATCTGTCTTTAATTTTCCCTCTTTTTGATGAGTAAAAAAATAGCAAATGACAAGCTGCTACTTTGCATTTCTTTCACTACTATTTGGATTGGATGTTTATTCATAGGTTTAGTAACCATTTATATTTATTACTTTGTCAATCACTTGGTCATATCTTTTGCCCATTTCTGGGATACTCAGAACCAACGGGATAGATAGGCAAAATATTTATATAGTCATAGTGGGACCAGACTATGGAGGTTTGGAGGGATATGAACTTTGATTTACAAGCAAAATGAAACTAAAACATATCCTTGCTGAGTGGTATAAAATAATTACAATAAATAAAAAAATTCCCAAACTGAAATGCAGAGAAAAAAGTAATAAAAAAGAATAAAACATCCCAAGAACTGTGGGACAATTTCTAAAGATATAACATATGTATAATTGGAATACCAGAAAGTGAAGAAAGAATGGAGTAGAATATTTGAAGTGAAATGATTGACAGTATTTAAAAACTAATGACAGACAAATCATAGAGCCAGGAAGCAGGATAAATACCAAAATATCTATGCTTACACAAATCATACACAAATTGTAGAAAATGAAAGACAGAAAATCCTAAAAGATGCCAGAGCATAAAAAACTGTATCCATAGAGGAGCAAAGATAAGAATTACAGTGGGCTTCTCATCAGAAGTCATTCAAGCAAGAAGAGAGTAAAGTGAAATATTTAAAGTGTTTTAAGAAAAAAATCTCCAACCTATAATTCCAAATCTAGAAAATTCTCCTTTAAAAGTGAAGTATAAATAAAGACTTTGTCAGACAAACAAAAACTTGGGTGAATTCATTGCTAGCAGAACTGCTCTGCAAGAAATATTAAAAATAATTATTTAGGAATATACAAATAATGTAGGTAAGAAACCTGGATCAACATAAAGAAAAAGCCTCAGAGAAGGAATAAATAAAGGAAAAATCAAATCTTTCAGTTTTCTTATTCTTAATTGATCTAAAAGAAAACTGTTTAAAGTAATAACAGTAGACCAAGTGCAGTGGCTCACGCCTGTAATCCCAGTACTTTGGGAGGCCGAGGCGGGTGGATCATGAGGTCAAGAGATCGAGATCATCCTGGCAAACATGGTGAAACCTCATCTCTACTAAAAATACAAAAATTAGCTGGGCGTGGTGGCGCGCGCCTGTAATCCCAGCTACTCGGGAGGCTGAGGCAGGAGAATTGCTTGAACCCGGGAGGCGGAGGTTGCAGTGAGCCAAGATCGCGCCACCGCACTCCAGTCTGGCGCCAGGTGACGGAGTGAGACTCCGTCTCAAAAAAAAAAAAAAAAGTAATAGCAGTAACAATGTACTGGGTGATCAGGCCATATATATAAATAAAATGAATGACTGCAATATTGTAAGAAATGGGAGGGAGGAATTGAGAGTACTCTGTTTTCAATTATATATACATGTGAAGCTGTATAGTACTGTTTGAATGTAAACTTGGATTTGTTTAAAATGTATACAGCAAACTCTAGGATAACCTCTAAAATTTTTTTAAAAAGAAGTATAATCGACACATTAAAAGAGGAAACAAAATGAAATGATATAAAATGCTCATTTAAAATTAAGAAAATCAGAAAAAGAGGGAAAAAAGAAACAGAACAAATACAATGAATAAATACATTTATGAATATGATAGATATTAATCCAACAATATTAATAATCACTTTAAATATGAAGGGTCTAAATAATACAATTAAAATATAGAGTTTGTCAGAGTAGACAAAAGGATAAGACCCAACCATATGCTCTCTACACAAACTCACTGTTTATTTATTTATTTATGAGACAGGGTGTCACTCTATTGCCCAGGCTGGCATGTAGTGGTACAATCATGGCTCACTGTAGCCTTGACGTCCTGGGCTCAAGTGATTCTCCCACCTCTGCCTGCTGAGTAGCTGGGATCACCGTGCCCAGCTAATTTTTTTTTTTGTATAGATGGGATTTTGCTATGTTGCCCAGGTTGGTCTCGAACTCCTGAGCTCAAGCAATCTGGCTGCTTTGGCCCTCCAAAATGCTGGGATTACAGGCATGAGCCACAGCACCTGGTCCAAAAATCCACTTTAAATACAAAGACTCTGCTATGTTAAAAGTAAAGAGACGAAGAAAAAGATACCATGCTAACACTAATCAAAAGGAAGCTAGAGTATTTATATTAATATATTTATTTATATTAATATAAATATAAATTAATATAAATTTATATTAATTTCAGAAAAAGCAGATTCAAAACAAGAAAAATTATCAGGGATAATGAAGGGAATGACACAATAATATATGAGTCAATTCTCTAAGAAGACATACAATTCTAAACATGTATGCACCTAACAATGGAACATATCAAAATACGTGAAGCAAAAATTGAAAGAACTGCAATAAGAAACAGAAGATCCATTATTATTGCTGAATATTTCTTTCTTCTTTTTTTTGGGAGAGGGTCTCACTCTGCTACCGAGGCCAGAGTGCAATGGTGGGAACTCAGCTCACTGCAACCTCTGCTTCCTAGGTTCGAGCAATCCTCCCACCTCAGCCTTCTGAGTAGCTGGGACTACAGGTGTGCACCACCATGCCTGGCAAATTTGTGTGTGTGTGTGTGTGTGTGTGTGTGTGTGTGTATATATACACACACACATATACATATATATTTATGTACATATATATATACACACACATGTATTTATATATTTATATACATATATACACACACATATACATATATGTATATATGTATATATACATATATATGTATATATATACACAAACATATACATATATATGTATGTGTATATACAAACACACATATATATAAATATACATATACATATATATATACATACAATATATATGTGTATATATATACCCACACCTATATGTATATATATATGTGTATATATTTGTATATATAAATATATATGTGTGTATATATACATATAGTGTATATATTTTTTATGTGTGTATACACATATACACATAAATATATATGTGTGTGTATATATATACACATATATATTGTGTATATATTTTTATGTGTGTGTATATATATACACATATATATACGTGTATACATATATATACTTGTATATGTATATATATATACGTGTGTGTGTGTGTGTGTGTGTGTGTGTGTGTATATATATATATATTTGGTAGAGACAGGGTTTTGCCATGTTGCCCAGGCTGGTCTTGAACTCCTGGACTCAAGCAGTCCACCCACCTCGGCCTCCCAAAGTGCTGGGATTATAGGCATGAGCCACCACACCTAGCCTCCTATTGTTAGATATTTCTTTCTTTCTTTCTTTCTTCTTTTTTTTTGAGATGGAGTTTTGCTCTTGTTGCCCAGGCTGGAGTGCAACGGCATGATCTCAGCTCACTACAACCTCCACCTCCTGGGTTCAAGTGATTCTCCTGCCTCAGCCTCCAGAGTAACTGGGACTACAGGCATGCACCACCACGCCCGGCTAATTTGGTAGTTTTAGTAGAGATGAGGTTTCTCCATGTTTGTCAGACTAATCTCGAACTCCGGACCTCAGGTAATCTTCCCGTCTCTACCTCCCAAAGTGCTGGGATTACAGGACCTGCCCTATTGTTGGATATTTCAACACTCCCCTTTTGGTAGGTGATAGATCAGGCAGGCAGAAAACTGAATGGCATTATCACTCAACTTGATCTGACATTTATAGAATACTTCAACAACAGCAGAATACAAACATTTTTCTCAAGCTCATATTGAACATTCACCAAGACATACTATAACCTGAGCCACAAAATATACTTTCACAAATTTAAAAGAATAGAAATCATACAATGAATGCTCTCAGACCATAATGAAATTAAACTAGAAATCATCAACAGAAAAGTAGCTGAAAATTTCCCAAATATTGAGAAATAAACAACATATTACTAAATAACACAAGTTAAAGAAGTCTTGATAAAAAATTTAAAATGTTTTGAACTAAAAAAAAATGAAAATATAGCCTTATCAAGATTGATGGGATGCAACAAAAGTAGTGCTTAGAGGGAAACTTATAGCATTAAGTCCACATATTTGAAAAGAAGAGAAATTTAAAATCAATAACCCAATCTCCCACCTTAGGAAACTGAGAAAGGAAAGCAATTTAAGCTTAAATGAAGCAGAAGAAAAAAAAATATCAAAAATAAGAGCATAAAAGTCAATGAAATGGAAAACAAGAGAACAGCAGGGAAAATCAAATATATCAGCCAGTACTGAAAAGGATGTGTCCAGAATTAATTCAACTGATTTAGCTTTGGCCTACTCTTGCTGAAAAGGAGGAGAGCAAGGATAAATGGTGATGCCTACCATGAAATCCATTACTTAAGACAGGATTTCCTCCTCTATTCACTTCTCTGTCATTTGTTCCTATGTTTACTAAGCAAAAATATATTCATTGCTTATGATCCCTGACAATGTATCATTTCTAGGCAATTACAAATATAAGACTTAGTTGCTACAATAACATAACTAAACTAATAATAGCAATTAACATTCATTGACTATGTGGCAGCAGCTGTTCAAAACACTTTTTACATATTGATTAATTTAAACCTCCCATTACCTATGAAATTGGTATTATTTTTTTTCTTCCAACTTTTATTTTAGGTTCAGAAACTACATGAGGGTTTGTTACACTGGTAAATTGCATGTTGCAGGATTTTGGTGTACAGATTATTTCATCATTCAGGTAATAAACACAGTACCTGATAGGTAGTTTTTAAATTCTGTCCTCTTTCTACCCTCCACCCTCAGGTAGGCCCCAGTGTCCACTGTTTCCTTCTTGTGTCCTTGTGTACTCAATGTTTACCTTCCACTTATAAGTAAGAATATTGTGGTATTTGGTTTTCCGTTCCTGGGTTAATCCACATAGAATAATAGCCTCCAGTTCCTTCACGTTAGTGCAAAGGACATTATCTCATTCCTTTTTATGGCTGCATAGTATTCCGTGGTATATATGTATCACATTTTCTTTATCCAGTTTATTGTTGATGGGCGTTCAGGTTGATTCCATGTCTGCTATTGTGACTATTTCTGTGGTGAACAAATATATGCATCTTTACAGTAGTATGATTTGGGAATATACCCAGTAATGGGATTGCTTGGTTAAACGGTAGCTCTGTTTTAAGTTCTTTGAGAAATCTCCAAACTGCTTTCCATAGTGGCTGAACTAACTTACATTCCTACCAGCAGTGTATAAGCATTACCTTTTCTCTGCAATCTTGCCAGCATCTGTTATTTTTTGACTTTTTAAGAATAGCCATTCTGACTGGTGTGAGATGGCATCTCATTGTGGTTTTGATTTGCCTTTCTCTAAAAGTCAATAATATTGAACATTTTTTTTCATATGCTTGTTGGCTGCATACATGCTTTCTTTTGAGAAATATATGTTCATGTCCTTTGCCCATTTTTTAAAGGGGGGTTGTTTGTTATTTTGTTCTTGATTTGTTTAAGTTCCTTCTAGATTCTTGATATTAGACCTTTGTCAGATGCATAGTTTGCAAATCTTTCCTCCAATTCTGTAGGTTGTTTGCTTTGATAGTTTTTTGTTTGTTTGTTTGTTTGTTTTTTGCCATGCAGCATTTTAATTTAATTAGGTTCCATTTGTCAATTTTTGGTTTTAGTGTCTTAGTTATGTATCTTTGCAAAGGCCTATGTCCAGAATGGCATTTACTATGCTTTCTTCTAGGGTTGTTCTTTTTTTATTCAACTTTTAGGTTCACAGGTAAATGTGCAGGATGTGCAGGTACCTACAAAGGTAAACATGTGCCATGGTAGTTTGCTGTACAGATCATCCCATCACCTAGGTATTAAGCCCTGCAACATTAGCTATTCATCCTGATGCTCTTTTTCTCACCTCACCACTCTCTGAAAGGCCCCAGTGTGTGTTGCTTTCCCCATATGTGTCCATGTGTTCTCATCATTCATCCATTCATTTCCCACTTACAAGTGCCAACATGTAATGTTTGCTTTTCTGTTCCTGCATTAGTTTGCTAAGGATAAAAGCTTTCAACTACATCCATATTATTCTATGGTATTCTTTATCTAGTCTATCCCTGACAGGCATTAAGGTTGATTCCATGTCTTTGCTACTGTGAATAGTGCTGCAATGAATATACACATGCATGTATCTTTATACATTCCTTTGGGTATATACCCAGCAATGGTGTGGGGATCGCTCCCGTTCACGGTGCTTAGCTGTACTGCGGCCATTTTGAGCTTGAGCCCATACACGTTTCACCTCTCCCTGGAGGCTGTTGAGCTGAGGGAAAGGGGGGAATGTTGATGCATGACTTCTGCAGAATACTGTTTGTTATTGAAATTTGGAGCACAACGCTGAGCTCCAGCATAGCAGTTTCATGAGACATTGTGTGGTTTTACTAGACATTGTGTGTTATCTCAGTTTCTGTTTTTGCAAAAGATTTATGGCTCTGTTGACCTTGAGTGGGGACCCCGAATGAGTCAAGCTGTGCTACATGTTCCCTTCTTTACTTGTTTTTAAATAACAATGTCACAATGTAGCTATTGATATCTGTTACTGCTTTTACTGTTCAGTTCTTAAGCCATTGATTTCTGTTCTTACTGTTTAATGTTACAATGTAGTTTATGTCATCAAGGAAGAACTAAAAGATATATAATCAGACTTATGCACACAATAAACTTGCTATTCTGGCATGCTATGCTGGCATTGCCTGAGTAGCCCTCCAGACCCCACTGTCTATCTGCCTTTTCTTCCGCACGCTCTCTCCTCCAGGTAGTGAACATCTCCGAGTTGGGGTGAGGCCTCCCGCAGACCAGGAACCTCTCGGCAGATATGCCGGTCCCCCACATCCTTGTTCATTGTAAATCATCTTTATCTTGTTGCTTTCAAGATTGCTCTTTGTCTTGGACATTTGACAGTTTAATTACAATGTGTCTTGATGGGAGTGTCCTTAGAGTCTTTTCTTTCTTTTCTTTCTCCTTTCCTTCCTTCCTGTCTTCCTTCCTTCCTTCTTTTTATCTTTCTTTCTTTTCTTTTTTTTTTTTTGTTTGAGACACAGTTCCACTCTTGTTGCCCAGGCTGGAATGAAATGGTGTGATCTTGTGATGTCAGCTCACTATAACCTCTGCCTCCTGGGAAGTGATTCTCCTGCCTCAGCAAGTAGATGGGATTACAGGCATGTGCCACCACACTCAGATTTTTCTTTTTTTTTTCTTTTTTTGTATTTTTAGTAGAGATGGGGTTTCACCATGTTGGCCAGGCTGGTCTCAAATGCCTGACTTCAGGTGATCTGCCCACCTCAGCCTCTCTAAGTGCTGGAATTACAAGGGTGAGCCACCATGTCTGCTAAGCTTTTCTACTTGGAGTTTGTTGAGCTTCTTGTATGTGTAGATCCATAGATTTTTTTCCTCAAATTTGGAAAGATTTCAGCATTTTTTTTTCTTTAAATAATCTGTCTGCATCTTTTTTTCTTAGTCCTCATTTGGGACCACACTTATGTGTGTTTGGTCCAGTTGATGGTGTCTCTTAGGCTCTATTCATTTTTTGAAATTAATTTTTCTTTCTGCTCCTCAAGCTGGAGAATCTCAACAGTCCTATCTTCAAGTGTGCAGATTCTTTTATTCAATCTGCTGTTGAATCTCTCTGATGAATTTTTAAATTTGTTACTCTAATTCTCACCTCTAGAATTTCTTTTTCACTCATTGTGATGATTTCAATCTATTTGCCAATATTCTCACTTTATTTGCATATTGTTTTCCTGACTTTGTTTTGTGTTCAATTCTTTTTTAGTCCTTTGAGTATACCTAAGACAGTTGCTTTGAAATCTTAGTCTAGTAAGTTTGATATTTGGCCTTCCTTTAGATTGGTTTTTCTCAATTTATTTTCATCCTTTGGATGAGCTACATTTTCCTGCTTCTATGTATGCCTTGTAATTTTGCTGCTGTTGAAAACAGGGCATTTGACTTAATGCGGTAACTCTGGAAATAAAATTCTTTCCCTTTCCCAGTTTTTGATTTTTTTTAATTGTTTAAGGCTGTAGTAATCTGTTTGACAATTTTCTAAGTCATTTTTGCAAACACTATTTTTTGCATGTGTGATCATTGAAGTATCTCTTCCTTTCACTCCTGTGTATTTAATACCTTGACAGAGATTTCTGTGAATGACAAGAGCTGGAAAAAAAGCAGAATACAAATCACCAACAAAAAATGAGAAAAAAAAAAGGAAAAAAAGAAAGAATAGAAAGAAGAGAACAACCACCTCTATCTGTCTTTGCAGGCTAGTTCTGTGCCAGGGAACTTTTTCACTACTTATCTAGTTCTAGTCTGGGCCTTGGGATCAGCTGGAGTTGAAAGCTAAAGTTCTTCTTGGGACTCTGAGCACACATCTTACCCGAGTGTCTGAGTAGCTTTCTAAACCCCCCTGCCATATACATGGCTGCTTTTCGATGACCTAATTTCCCAGTGATTTTCACCCCAGCTTTTCCTTCAGACCCTAGTTGATTGATTGTACACGTCTACTCCTAATCTCTCGCTCCAGGTGTCTGTAGGTTTGACTTCTTGTAGCTTTTTCAAGTCATGATTGCCAATTATCCCACCTGCATTCTGAGTAATGCAAAGTAAGCGTTTATATTAATCCTTCAAATGGACTCCAGGCATATTAGAACAGATGTACATAACACTTTGCAAATACGGTTTACTCTACTCCCCCTGGTTTAGGGGGTAACTAGGAAGCAGGTTGCAACCTGTTCAATGCTGATACACCTACTATGCCCAAGAAAGGAGTGAGGTAAGGGTGATTTAAGAAACATTTTTATGCCATTTTTAAGATGGCATTTTCTTGATTATCTTTTTCCTTAGTTGTAACCTTTTGGCTGTTTCCAGAGATCCTGCAAAGCTAGTTTATAAACTTCTAGGCTTTGTGTGTCTCTTTGCTTATTTTCTGCTTTTTTACATTTCTATGGGGGAACAAGAGCTTACAGCTGCCGACCCTCCCATTTTGCTCATAATACTCCTGTAAAATAATATTTTTAGAAAGCCCTATGGCCACAAGAATTGGTAGAACTTTAAAAAAAAGATTGTAATGCATCTATGAACACTGGAAATCAGATGGATATGCAATAATTGTTTTATTAGAACCAGTAAACCAGAATACCCAAATAGAGAACTGTAAAACTTAACAAACTAAACTATTTACACTGTAGAACCTCAAAAAATGGCTATACAATAGGGTGTTATACAAATTAGAACTCCATTTGATTGTGTTAACATTTTCTGTGTGCTACTATCTGTATCTCCTAGGAAGATTGCTGGAAGGGAAGTGATGGCTTACTCACTTGGAAAAATAATGAGCATCAGTGATTTATTTTTTTAAAAGGTACAGATAAACACCTAAGGAACTACAAATTCAGAAAGCGTTTTCCATTTCTAAACATGAAGGGCTAGACATAGAGCAGTTATTAAAACCACTGGTAGCTATATAAGGAGGCAGCCAGACAGGAATTATGGGCTTTGGTAATTCACAACTGCTACTAGGCTGTGACACAGCAGGGAAGAAACCGAAGAAATAAATGCTCACTCAGACCTCTGTCCAACTGGTCTTTCCTCAATGGCTAGTAAGTTCCATTGGGCGAACCAAACCAGGAACCGGAGATCAAGGCAGTCAGTCAGGAGAGTCCACAAAGATCAGCCTCCAGGGTCAGAAGTGAGAGAAAAAGGTGGGGGATGATGTGGAGTAGTAAGCACACACCAAGTCTCAAAAGTGCATGAAAAACAAAACATGCCCAAAATAGCTGCTTCTGTGCTTTGTAAAATGTAGCCTCTGAAGTCTAATGTAGTGATCATTTTGTCCATCTGATTGCCAAAATTCTGGCCATCACCATTGCTATGATAAAGTATTTTTTCTCTTACCCAGAAGTTTTGTGTTTTCTGCCAGCCCCAGTGAAACTGTGGCAGAATAACTTGTTAATTTGAAAGTACAGTTAAAGTTCAGACCCTAGATAATATCTGACGCTGCTGAGGATGAAACTGCGGCACTGACAAGAGGCATGGCTTTCTGGAAAAGGAAAAATGAGCATATTGTGGACTTATTAACAGGATTTGAAGGAAGTCCATGGAAATCGGTAGCAGACATGTGAACCAAATTGTGTGCTTAAACTCAGATATAAATGATCTTCCACCTACTGCCTCTTACTAAGAAAGAATCTGGAAGTAGTGGTGGCCACACACAGGGAAATAGCTTTAAAGACAGCTGTCTTCACTTTGTCCTGGGTGCTGTGTACTCTCCTGATGGGAGGACTTTACCACCAATCTGGCAGCCAGACTCAGATTTGTCTCAGTGCAACAATTAGTGAGAAAATTTTCCTGGGTGGACAGAAGGTTCAGAATTCTTTCAGGCAACAATATCCAAGCAGCAGACCACAATGAGCATAAAAAACAGGGAAATCTGTGAACACTGTGGAAAGAAATTAGGCAAATTTCAGAAACTTAATTGTTGATTGGTACGAAACTGTCCCAGTTGTCCCACAGAAATGATATTTATATATTTTTGAATAAACATAGAAATTGAACCTCTGGGTCTTACAGCTTGAAATTTAACATGTTTCTCATCTGAGTTTCTCCCTTAGAAAACCAAACTTCAGGTGAGAAACTGAAACTCAAGAGATCATGGCATCCAGACCCCTTGTTCTTCGTAACTGCTTCCTTATCGCTCCCTAATTCCTGTTTTGCATTTCCCAATTTTAGTTGGTCAGGAAGCTAGATTTAAGACTGATCTCCCCTATTCTCAGCTGCAGCACCTGAATAAAACCTTCCTCCCCGGCAATACTCTCACTGCTTGGCTCCTGGGCAGTGAGAACTGGGACATAGACTGCTCTCCTGGCATTTTAGTAACAGATTCACTTGGGAGAGGAAGGGACAGTGAACAGAAAGCTTGCTATGGAAGAATGGCAGCCAAGGGGCCTTCTCCAGCACTTCTTTCAATCCATCTGCAAATCTTGGATCCAATCACCCAAGACAGTTAATAGGTCTCCAAATGTGTTGTTTTTGGCCATGGGCCCTGTCTTCTATAAGGAAAATTTGGACCTCTCAGTAAAACCACCCCAACACAGACACACTGCCCCAGGAAACCACACATAAAACCCCCTCTAGTATTCAGGCTCTTAGGGCCTTGGCTTGGGAGCACTCTTCACATGTTTGACAAACTCTAGGTGACACATTACTTTAGAAAGAACATCAAACTGTGTGTCAGAGTAGTAGATGTGGTGCAGAAAAGGAGGCTAGATTGTTTCAGGCAAGAAATAAATTTGGAATGAGGAAATGAGTAAACTTCTTAAATGAGTAAAAATTGTGGTTTCAATGTATAATTTACCTATAGAAAGAGAGTGGATTCAAGCTATTTTACTGTCCATTCCTAAGCTGATTACAGTGCTATTTCTGCCACGTAGAGACTCCTTCTACAATTGCTTAGTTTCTGGGTTTTAGGTATTTTTTGTTGTTTTATTCTTAAATGAGGATATTCGTCTAATTGAAAATGTTATGTGAGACCTAAAAGGTATGTGTTATGTAAAGCATGAAATTGTGTCCTTGTGTATAATTTCTAAATAGTAGGAATTGATTATTAAATGCTGCTGAGGCACTGCCATGTGAGATATTTTCAAACTCTAAATTGTATTCATACCACCTATATTATTTTTATGACATGCTAACTTTGCTAAAATATGAGGAGACACTGCAAGAAAACACATGTATCAAACTCAGGGAGAAATAAGGACAGTAATGGTATCAATGTCATGGAAGATACTAACTTAGATTTAGCTCTTAGCTCCCTGAACTTGAAGATGGGGAGAGAAATTAAAAACAGTTTTAGGTAGGGCACGATGGCTCACGCCTATAATCCCAGCACTTCGGGAGGCCAGGGCGGGTGGATCACTAGGTCAGGAGATCTAGACCATCCTGGTCAACATGGTGAAACCCCGTCTCTACTAAAAATACAAAAAAAAAAAAAAAAAAAAATTAGCTGGGCGTGGTGGAGCGCGCCTGTAGTCCCAGCTACTTGGGAGGCTGAGGCAGGAGAATTGCTTGAACCCAGGAGCTGGAGGTTGCTGTGAGCCGAGATCGCGCCACTGCACTCCAACCTGGGTAACAAGAGTGAAACTCCGTCTCAAAAAAAAAAAAAGTTTTAAAATTCCCATTCCATCTGTCTTTCTTCTTAAAGTCCATTTCAGTATTTACAGATTTCAGACTTCTTTCCCCCAAAGGCATTTATCTGGGAGAAATGGCAAGAATTTAAATTCATCCTGACAGGTTTGGATCCTAGCTCTGACCTCACCGGCTACCTCAGTGTCAACATGGCTCAGTTCGTTTATTAGAAAAGAACAGCAAGACAAGTTACAATAACTGTTTAAGTATTATCTTAAATAACATGTGAATAACAGCTAATAAGAGAAGGCTTACTATAATAATATGTACTGAATATTATGTCAGGTATGCTGCCAAGCATTAATCATATCTTATGAGATTAGCACAGCATCTCTCCGATGTTATAGTTAAATAGTTTAAGTAACTCTCCAGCAGTCAGAAAATTATGTCTTGGAAGCAGTCATTGGCTTTAAGTTCCAGAATTGTCAGCACTCCGAGCACCTCCCTACACTGCCTCTCGCATCGTATTCGACACAGGTATTTGAAAAAAGTGATGTCTTCATCTCATTTTCCAAAACCCTCTAAGATTTAACTCTAAAATATGTCAGATCAGAAAAAAAAATTGTATTATGTTGCTTTTTCAAAGAATTATTTGAACAAAATGTAAGATACGCACTCCATTTGTAAAGGTGTGTGATTCTTAGAAAAATCCCTCAAAAAGTAATATTTTTGTTGTTTAATCAGTACACCTATGGAGCCAATCACACTGTGGTTTTACAAGATATTTATTTTTCCTGTTAAACTAATATGCTTCCATATGATGAAAACACTGAGTAATACTGATGGTTTCCTTTGTAATTTGCTATTGATCCTAAGTAAGATTAACTTATATATTGAGAAAAATCATGGGCTCTCATCAAATTTTTCTTAAATTAAAATATATTCTCTTTTATTTGAAAACATGGTTCCCTCTTTTAGTGCGTGCGTGTGTGTGTGTGCATTCATGTAAATGTAATGAGCTGAGAAAACGCTCATGCCCAAACATGCTTCCCTGATAGCATTATAGGTCCTATGTTGGTGTCTTTTATCATTAATTTGTACATGGGTTACCTTCTGGGTCAGCAGAGGCTTTAAGGCAGTGCCACTAAAACTTGATATGTTGTATGTTGACATTGGTACATGTCTTGTGCATTGAAACGTCCAGTATCTAGGAAATGTGCACGAAAGTCCTAAAAAGGTCACATATAAGACGATTAAATAATTTTTGTTTGGCCATCTTGGAAAGGGAGGAATCTTATGAACAAAGGCCTTCTAAAGATTAATGAGTGAAGGAGCCTCCGATAACAAGGCTTACTTATTTTTTTCTTTTTATTGTACTCTAGGTTCTGGTACATGTGCAGATCATGCAGGATTATTGCATAGGTGCACACATGGCAAAGTGGTTTGCTGCCTCCATCCCCCCGTCACCTACATCTGGCATTTCTCCCCATGTTATCCCTCCCTGACCTCCCCACCCCCACTGTCCCTCCCTTGGCCCCCGCCCACAGACCCCAGTGTGTGATGCTCCCCTCCCTGTGTCCATGTGTTCTCATTGTTCAACACCCGCCTATGAGTACAATTTCTTAGTCTCTGGTTTCTAGGTATTTTTGTTTGTTTTATTCAGAGGAGCTGAGCAGTTGGACCTGTTCCTGGACTTTAAAACATAAAGCCTCACATCTAGGAAAGCAGGTGGGGTCAATTCTGATGGGGCCTTCCAGATAATTTAGAGGTTGCCCGCCTACGCACAAACACAGATGTCCAGAATCTGAATTTTATGGCATTCCTGGAGAATATTCATGGGTTTCTAGCACAGCTTTGCAGCAGACAACAGTAGAGTAAGGGCTCATTTTCATAAGTCAACTTCCATTCTTTCTGTATCAGTGGGTCCTACAATCTTGTGCAATCCTTAATGCAAATTTCTCTTCCAATTCTGAGAGTGTTCAGAAATAATTTCTTCTAAGGAAGGAAGTTTTGGATAACATAAGCTACATCCACCTCTCTTTGGTTTATTATATATATGGATATGGAGATACTTTGTTAAATGTACTCGGAGGATTAATAATAAAGGAAACACAAAAATAAGACAAATAAGATAGAATTTTTAAGTTGTGGTGTTTTGCATAAGGAAAATTCATTCAGGAAAGGAAGGACTGTTTCATACCTCCTTTGATTCCTGACGTTCATGTCACTGACTTACTTACCATGTCTCATGTTTCCTCTGAAAACAAACTAAAACAAAGGAAGACATCATGTCACCTGGCCACTAAGGGGCCACTCCTATCATCAGTGTATGCTTGGATGGAGACAAAATATTTACATCTTATCCCGAGTAATCTCAACTGAGGAACTTTACTGGATAAACTTTGACCTTTAACATCTGAGTCTAGGAGCATATCTTAAGTATGTGCTTGAAATTTCTACATTTTTTGTTGTTGTTGTTGTTGTTGTTGTTTTTGTGATAGAGTCTCACTCTGTAGCCCAGGCTGGAGTGCAGTAACACAATCCCGGCTCACTGCAACCTCCCCCTCCCAGGTTCAAGCAATTCTCCTGCCTCAGCCTCCCAAGTAGTTAGGACAACAGGTGCGTGCCACCACACCTGGCTAATTTCTTGTGTTTTTAGTAGAGACCGGATTTCACGGTATTAGCTAGTACGGTCTTGATCTCTTGACCTCATGATCCGCCCGCCTCAGCCTCCCAAAGTGCTGGGATTACAGGCGTGAGCCACTGCGCCC
>CAUYLG010030148.1:0-73742 GCA_963573385.1 Cacajao melanocephalus
ATCTCTCACAGGGTTGTTAGGCATTTTCAACTAGGTAAAGTACATAAAAAGCCTATAGGCCAGGAGTGGTGGCTCACACCTGTAATCCCAGCAATTTGGGAGGCTGAAACAAGCAGATCACCCGAGGTTAGGAGTTTGAGACCAGCCTGGCCAACATGGTGAAACCCCGTCTCTACTAAAAATACAAAAAAGGACTAGGCACAGTGGCTCACGCCTGTAATCCCAGCACTTTGGGAGGCCAAGGCAGGCAGATCACAAGGTCAGGAGATTGAGACCATCCTGGCTAACACAGTGAAACCCCATCTCTACTAAAAATACAAAAAAAATTAGCTGGATGTGGTGGCACGTGCTTGTAGTCCCAGCTATTCAGGAGGCTGAAGCAGTAGAATCGCTTGAGCCCGGCAGGCAGAGTTTGCAGTGAGCCGAGATGGCACCACTGCACTGCAGCCTGGGCGACAGAGCGAGACCCAGCCTCAGAAAAAAAAAGTTAGGTGCATGGTGGTGCCTGTAATCCCAACTACTCGGGAGGCTGAGGCAGGAGAATCGCTTGAACCAGAGAAGCAGAGGTTGCAGTGAGCCAAGATCATGCCATTGCACTCCAGCCTGCATAAAAAGCAATAAAACTTTAATCTCAAAAGAAAAAAGAAAAAGCCTTTAGATGACATTTAGTAGATACTCAGTAAAAGTAATATTTACACACTCACTTATAAGGGAGATTGGATTTGGGTCTGATAAATTATAGGTACTTGAGAAATAAATTATTCTGTTCGATATTTTCAAATTTATAACTAGTTTTTTCTTTCATCCTCTTCCTTCATCCTTAATCTTGCAGCTCCTGGATCTCCCAGGTATCATTGAAGGTGCCAAGGATGGGAAAGGTAGAGGTCGTCAAGTCATTGCAGGTGAGTGGTCGAGTGCCACCATCCTGGGATATCATCCCCTTCTCTGGTACTATTCCTTTATTCAAGGACTGCTAGGCTTGAAGATTATACCACAGCGAAGGGCATAGTTTCACCTGACTTCTCATTAGAGGTGAAACTTGAAGGGACCTCCGGTGCAGCCGTGGCAGTGTTCTGAATCTGTGCTGTCCAACATTGTAGCTCCTAGGCATGTATGGGTATAGAGCTCTTGAAATGTGCTTAGTGCAATTAAGGAGCTTGTGGAGTTTGTATTGGACAATGCAGCTGTAGACATTTTACATGGCTGTCATCCTGAGATTTTCTGCTTTTTTCTTGTATGGGATCTTTCATTTCCTAGAGGCAGTGTGTACTTTTTTGGGATGTTTTGCTGGAATATATTCTTTAATAACTTCCCCAGAGAAGATGAATGATAAAGGTAAATTTTTCTGTCTTTTCATGGCTTTTATTGGGGGGGGGTATCACTCTGTCAGACTGGAGTGCAGTAGCACAATCTTGGCTCACTGCAGCCTCTGCCTCCTGGGTTCAAGCGATCTCCTTCCACCTCAGCCTCCTAGGTAGCAGAGACTACAGATGTGCACCACTGTCTAATTTTTTTTTGTATTTTTTTGGTAGAGACGGGGTTCCATCATATTGCCCAAACTCCTGAGCTCAAGTGATCTACCTGCCTCGGTCTCCTAGAGTGCTGGCTTTTCACGTTTGAAGGTTATTTTTATTTTACCCTTGTACTGGAGTCATTAATTTGGCTGTTTACAGAATTATAAATTAGAAGTCATTTTCCCTCAGAAATTTGAAAAACACTGTGTTCTAACATCTGCTATTGCTGTTGAGTCAGGTAGTTAGAACATTTTTTGGCTTTTGATAAACAACTTTTTTCCCATACTGGAAGATCTTAAAAGCTACTTACTTCAGCAAGCTATTTCTTGGTTTGGGCTTTTTCTTTTTCTCTATTTTCTTTAATTCATTTTGCTGGATATTTTGTGGACCCCCCCCTTTTTTTTTCTCTTTTTGAAACAGGGTCTCACTCCCATCACCCAGACTGGAGTGTGGTGATGGGATCTTGGCTTACTGCAGCCTCTACTGCTGGGCTCAGGTGATCCACCTCAGCCTCCCGAGTAGCTGGGACTACAGGTGTGTGCCACTGTACTTGGCTAATTTTTGTTTGTTTTCAGTAGAGATGAGGTTTTGCCATGTTGCCCAGGCTGTTGTTTTTTTTAATTCCCTTTCCCTTTCCTGGTGTGGTGGATTCTTTCAGCATGACAACTCATATATTTCATTTATGGGAAATTTTCCTGTTTTCTTTGGTAATTTCTTCTATTTTCTTATTTATGGAAGGTTTGCTAATAGAATGCTGGACTTCTGGGTTTATAATTTTTGTAATTTTCTTTTTTTATAAAGACAGGGTCTCACTTTGTCACCCAGGCTGGAGTGTAGCAGCCTCACCGTATGTAGCACAGTGTAACCTGGACTCAGGCAATCTTCTCGTGTCAGCTTCCTGAGTAGCTAGGACTACAGACACGCAACACCATGCTGGGCTAATTTTTAAAATTTTTTGCAGGGGTCTTGTTCTGTTGCTTAGGCTGGTCTTGAACTCCTGGGCTCAAGCCATCCTCCTGACTTGGCCTTCCGAAGTATTAGGATCACAGGTGTGAGCTGCTGCGCTTGGCCCTTTTTATGTTTTAATTTGTCTTTTGTTTCTTAATTTTTTCTGTATGTGATTTTCTCAGCATTATCTTTTAATCCTGCTATTGAGTGTATTTCTGCTGTAGTATTATTTTTAATTTCTAAGACTTTGTTTCTGTCTTCTGATTTTTCCTTTATTAGCATCTTGTTCTTGTTTCATGGATGCATTATTTTCTCTTAGACTCTTTTCTGTTCTGTTTTTTTTTTTTTTTTGAGATGAAGTCCCACTCTTGCCCAGGCTGGAGTGCAATGGCTGAATCTCAGCACACTGCAACTCTGCCTCCTGGGTTCAAGTGATTTTCCTGCCTCAGCCTCCTGAGTAGCTGGGATTACAGGTGCCTGCCACCATGCCCAGCTAATTTTTGTGTTTTTAGTAGAGACCGGGTTTCACCATGTTGGCTAGGCTGAGGCAGGAAAATCACCTGACTTCAGATGATCCACCCACCTTGGCCTCCCAAAGTGCTGAGATTACAGGAGTGAGCCATTGCGCCCTCCTGACTCTTACCTATTCTTACAAGGACACATATGACTTCCCTGTTGTCAGACCTAAGGGCCAATTTATTGTCCACATCTTTCTAACAAGAGTAAGACACTAGATCTTTCCCTCCTTGAAGTATTTGCTTTGCTTGGTCTCTGACACCAGTGCCTCTTACTGGTCTCCTTTGCTTGATTTGTCCCATCATCAAGATCTCTAAATGTGGATTGCCCCAATGCCTATTCTTGAAGATTCTTTTCTTCTGTCTCTGCTCTGTCTATGCCAAATGAGGGTTATTTCATCTAGTTCTTTGTCTTTAAATGTCTGGATCTATATTTTGATGATTGTGAAATGGATGGCAGTATTTTGCCGTCTAATGAACTGCAGACCAGCTGCGAACATATCTTTACTTGGATGTCTAATTAGGTGTCTCAAACTTAGCATGTGTAAGATTAAATTCTTGATTCAGCCAAGGTGGGAGGATCACTTGAGCTCAGGAGTTTGAGACCAGCCTGGGCAACATAGTGATACCTCATCTCTATTAAAAAATGAAAGTAAATTTAAAAATTAAAAAATAAAGAAATTCTTCATCTCCCATCCTCAACTTGCTCTTCCCTTAGTGTTTTCTATCTCAGTAAAGGCAAATTTATCCTTCAGATCTTTTAGGTCAAATCTTTATTTTCCTTTCATCCCCTACATCCACTTCATTATTATATCCAGTTGGTTTTACCTTTGAAATATATCTAGAGGCCAGCCACTTTTTTTTCCCTTCTTTTTCATCCTTAAGTGAAAAACATTGAGTTATGTGACTGACATGCTGGCTACTATGCTAAGAAGGAAACTCTACCAAAAGGTTTAGTTAATCATACTCCTCAGTTCATGGCACATTTTCTTTTGTTTTTTTTTAGTCACAGGGTCTTGCTTTCTTGCCCAGGCTGGAGTACAGTGTTGCGATCACAGCTCACAGCAGCTTCAATCTCCTGGGATCAGGTGGTCCTTACTCCTCAGCCTCCTGAATAGCTAGGACTACAGGCATGTACCATCTTGCCTGGCTAATTTTTTGCTTTTTGTAGAGACAGTCTCCCTGTGTTGTTCAGGGTGGTCTTGAAAACTCCGGGCTCCAGAGATCCTCTCTCCTCAGCTTGAGTAGCTGGGACTACAGGCGTGTACCACCATGGCAGGCTAATTGATTTTTACTATTTTAGAGGTAGAATCTTGATATGTTGCCCAGGCAGTGATTGTTGTCTTTCTCATTATTTTTCAAGAATTTCTCTTAAATTCTATGTCTAATATGATACCTACTAGCTACATGTGACTAAAATTAAATTACAATGGAATAAAATTTAAAATTTAGTTCCTCAGTTACATAAGCCACGTTTTTATATGCTTATTGGCTACACATGACTAGTAACTACTGTATTGGACAGTACAGATGCAGAATATTTTCATTATTACAGAAACTTCTATTGGATAACACTGCTCTCGATATTAATTCCTTGTCAGCTTTGGACATTACAAGTACCTTCTCCAGTTAATTTTGTCCAAGGCGATATTTGTTGAATAAAAATCCTTAATTTTGGTAGAATCTAGTTTACTCTTTATTTGTAGGTGGGACCACAGGTGTGCACCATCATGCCTGGCTAATTTTTTGTATTTTCAGTAGAAACAGGGTTTCGCCCTGTTGGCCAGGCTGGTCTTGAACTCCTGACCTGAAGTGATCTGCTTGCCTTGGCCTCCCAAAGTGCTGGGATTACAGGTCTGAGCACCTGGCCTATTCTTTATATTTTCTTACGGTTTGTGCTTTTGAAGTTTTATTTAAGAAGTCCTTATCTTGGCCAGTTGCTATGGCTCACGCCTGTAATCCAAGAGCTTTGGGAGGCCAAGTGGCAGAGTGAGATTCCATCTCAAAAAAAATAAAAAATAAAATAATTTCCAGTTACCTTGGTCACTCTTTCCCTTTTTTTTATTTTTTATTTTTTGAGATGGAGTCTCGCTCTTGTTACCCAGGCTGGAGTGCAATGGCGCGATCTCGGCTCACCTTAACCTCCGCCTCCCAGGTTCAAGTGATCCTCCTGCCTCAGCCTCCTGCCTCAGCCTCCTGAGTAGTTGGGATTACAGGCATATACCACTACGCTTGGCCAATTTTTGTATTTTTAGTAGAGACGAGGTTTCTCTATGTTGGTCAGGTTGGTCTCGAACTCTTGACCTCAGGTGATATTCCCGCCTTGGCCTCCCAAAGTGTTGAGATGACAGGCATGAGCCACCAGGCCCTGCGGGTCACTGTTTCTTTACCCAGTGTTATTTATTTTTTTTCATGGCCCTTATGTCCACTTGATCCATATTCATTTGTAAATTTATTTATTATTGTCTCCTGTTACAGGAATGTAAAGTTTGTGTGAAGGGAAAGTTTTCTGTTTTGTTCACAGTTGAATCCTCAATAAATATTTGTTGAATGAATAAAGATACCCCTCTGAGTTAGATGGTCATGGTGTCATGCACCTGTGGTCCTAGCTACTCAGGAGGCTTGGGGCAGGAGAATTGCTTGAGCCCAGAAGGTACAGGTCATAGTGAGCTATGATTCTGCCACTCCCGCCTGGATGATGGAGTGAGAGCTTGCTCAAAAAAAATATATATATATTTCTAACAAGAAAATAATAAAAAAAAGTTCTGAGGATATCAGTGGTAGTTTTTTTTTTTTTTTTTTTTTTTTTTTGAGATGGAGTCTCGCTCTGCCACCCAGGCTGGAGTACAGTGGCACAATCTTGGCTCGCTGCAACCTCTGCCTCCTGGGTTTAAGTAGTTCTCCTGCCTTAGCTTCCCAAGTAGCTGGGAATATAGGTATGTATCACCCTGCCTAGTTATTATTATTTTTTTTAATTTTATTTTTAGTAGAGATGGGGTTTCACCGTGTTAGGCAGGCTGGTCTCAAAACTCCTGACCTCAAGCAATCCGCTCGCCTCAGCCTCCCAAAGTGCTGGGATTATTACAGGTGTGAACCACCATGCTTGGCCTCAGTGGTAGGTTTTTTAAACATTTTCTTCTGCCTCCCTGTATCATTTCTATTTTCTGATTTTTTTTTCTTTTATGTTTTGTTTTGGTCCCTCTTTTTCATACTGGAAACTTTTCTCAAATGTCTGGTGATCCTTAGTATTTTGTGCTATTTAAGAATGAGGGGTCAGGTGCAATGGCTTATACCTGTAATCCCAGTACTTTGGGAGGTTGAGGCAGGAGGATCACTTGAGGCCAGGAGTTCGAGACCAACCTGGGCAACATTACAAGATCCTGTCTCTACAAAAATAAAAATTAAAAAAATAGCTAGGCGACATGGCACACGTGTAGTCCCAGCTATTCAAGGAGGCTGAGACAGGAGGATCAGTTGAGCCCAGGAGGTGGAGGTTACAGTGAGCTAGGATTGTGTGACTGCACTCCAGCCTGAGTGACAAAGCGAGACCGTGTCTCTTAAAAAGAGGAAATTGCCTAGGCGTAGTGGTTCACGCCTGTAATCCCAGCACTTTGGGAGGCTGAGGTGAGTGGATCACTTGAGGTCAGGAGTTTGATACCAGCCTGACCAATATGGCGAAACCCCGTCTCTACCAAAAAATACAAAAATTAGCTGGGTGTGGTGGCAGGCGCCTGTAATCCCAGCTACTTGGGAGGCTGAGGCAGGAGAATTGCTTGAATCTGGGAGGTGGCAGTTGCAGTGAGCTGAGATTGTGTCATTACACTCCAGTCTGGGAGACAGCGCAAGACTCCGTCTCAAAAAAAAAAAAAAAAAGAGAATTTAAAAAAAGAATAAGGAACTAGAAAGTTGATGGAAGCAGAATTTTTTTTATGTTTTGAGATGGAGTCTTAGTCTGTCACCCAGGCTAGCTGGAGTGCAGTGGCGTGATCTTGGCTCACTGCAACCTCCACCTCCTGGTTCAAGTGATTCTCGTGCCTCAGCCTCCCGCGTAGCTGGGGTTACAGGTGCCCACTACCACAGTCAGCTGATTTTTGTATTTTTAGTAGAGATGGGGTTTTACCATGTTAGCCAGGCTGGCTGCGAACTCCTGTCCGCAGGTGATCTCCCGCCTCAGCCTCCCAAAGTGCTGGGATTATAGGTGTGAGCTCCCATGCCCAGCTGGAAGCAGAATTTTTGACAAATGAATTTTAATATAGGTTGATGTGCAGTGAGCCAGCTTTCTTGGAAGAACTCTGGATGTCCATAACAGTATTTTTTCCCTGTGGCTGGTCAGTAACTCCACAAAAAATTGCTTAAATCCTCTGTGCTGGAAGAAGGGAATGGGAAGGTGTCCAGAGATTCCTTTTTTTTTTTTTCCTAGACTGCTCAGCAGGAGAGATTCTTATTCTGTATAGAGTTTTAATTAAGCTTCCTCCTTTTAAGTCCATTGCTCTACTGTTGTGTTCCCTTAGGCTAGTATGGCTGAACCTGGATCCTGGTAGCCTTTCTTTTTTATGTCTTAGGTCTCTTCAGGAAAAGATTCAGTTGCCCAGAACAGCCACATTTCCATTTACAACTTTATTTCATCCTTCTGTTTTGACTTTAGTATTTTCCTGCATTGTCTGTCTGGAGTATCCCATTTGTTTTCATGTTGTTATCAAGGAATAGGTCAGAGGAAGACAAATGTTTAGCCAGCATTTTTGAATTACAACATTGGCTTTCTTTAATTTAAAAAAAAAAAAAAAAAAAAAAAGGCCTGCTGGGCATGGTGGCTCATGCATGTAATCCCAGCACTTTGGGAGGCCGAGGCAGATGGATCACTTGAGCACATGAGTTCAACACACCTGGGCAACATGGCGAAACTCTGTCTCTACAAAAAATAAAAAAGTTAGCTGGGCATGGTGGCATGTACCTGTAGTTCCAGCTACTCGGGAGGCTGAGGCAGGAGAATTGCTTGAGATTGAGAGGTGGAGGTTGCAGTGAGCCAAGATCATGCCATTGCATTCCAGCCTGGGCAACCGGTGAAACCCTGTCTCAAAAAAAAAAATTTTTTTTTTAAAGGCCTAGAAGTTCTAAATTGGATATAGATTTTTCCTAAAGAGTTGTTTGTACTTCTGTGGCCTTTAGTTTCCTCTAAGCATGAAAGTGAATAATACAACACAGAGAACGCTAGCATGGTTAGTTTCAGTTCTCCTTTGGGCTGTTGGAAAAAAATCTTTTACTCTGTGAACGTTAAAATTCTGATGTGTGCCTGTTTTTTCATGTTAATTCTAATAGTACCCTTTTTTCCATTCTCAGAAGTCTCCTTGGATGACTTATGGATGAACTTGGATGATAAATAGTCACTCCAATTATTTTTTTTAATATTTGAATTTTTATAGTGAGTATTTTTTTGTTTCTGTTTTTATTTTTAATCAGAAAAAGAAATTGTAAGGTGGACAGGACGATCCTCAAGGTGGATGCTTGAGACCAGGAGTTTGAGACTGTTGGGAGCTATGATTGTGCCACTGCACTCTAGCCTGGGCAATAGAGCAAGACACTATCTCTATTTAAAAAAAGAAGAAGAAAAAGAAAAAGCTACAAAAATTCTGGCGATCTTTGATGAACTATTGTTCCATTGTTTAAAATTAAATGCCAGCCAGATTGAAAATCTTTGCTACCTTAGGTTAGACAGACTTTTTTTTTTTTTTTTTTTTTTTTTTGAGACAGAGTCTCACTCTATCGCTAGGCTGGAGTACAGTGTCTCGATCCCAGCTCACTGCAACTTCCATTTTCTGGTTTCAAGCAATTCTTCTGCCTCAGCCTCCTTAGTTAGTAACTGGGATTACAGGCACGTACCGCAACGCCCGGCTAATTTTTTGTATTTTTGTATTTTTAGTAGAGACGGGGTTTCACCATATTGGCCAGGATGGTCTCAATCTCTTGACCTCGTCATCCACCCGCCTCGGCCTCCCAAAGTGCTGGGATTACAGGCGTGAGCCACCGTGCCCGGCCAAGACAAAGATTTTTTTGATGGGGACACTAAAATAATGAACCACAAAATAAACAGTTGATAAATTACATATTATCATATTTTAAAACTTACTCTGAAAGACACAGTTAAAATGAAGAAGCAAGACTGAAGGAAAATATTAGCAATATGTATATCTGACTAGGACTTGTTTTCAGAAAATATAAAGAATTCTTGGCCTGGTATGGTGGCTCATGCGTGTAATTTCACCACTTTGGGAGGCCAGGGCAGGTGTGGATCATTTGAGGTCAGGAGTTTAAGACCAGCCTGGCCAGTATGGTGAAACTTTATCTCTACTAAAAATCCAAAAAAAAAAAAAAAAAAAAATAGCCAGGTGTGGTGGCATGCGCCTGAAATCTCAGCTACTTGGGAGGCTGAGGCACAAGAATTGCTTGACCCTGGGAGGTGGAGGTTGAAGTGAGCCGAGATGGCACCACTGCATTTCAGCCTGCGCATCTCAAAAAAAACTCTTATAGTTCAATAGTAAAGACAGCACAACTAAAAGATGGACTGGCAGTGGCTCATACCTGTAATTCCAGCACTTTGGGAGGCCGTGGTGGGCGGATAACCTGAGGGAGTTTGAGACCAGCCTGACCAACAAGGAGAAATCCCCTTTCTACTAAAAATACAAAAAGTTAGCCCGGCGTGATGGCACATGCCTGTAATCCCAGCTGCCTGGGAGGCTGAGGCAGGAGAATTGCTTGAACCCAGGAGGCAGAGGTTGCAGTGAGCCGAAATTGCGCCATTGCACTCCAACCTGGGCAACAAGAGCGAAACTATATCTAAAAAAAAAAAAAAAAAAAAAAAGAGTGAACTCAGAAAATAATATGAATTGGCCAGTAAGCACATGAAAAGATGGCTCAACATTAGTCATCAAGGAGATGTAACCACAATGAGATGCTGTTACACATTCATTAGAATGGCTACAAATAGTGACAATACCAAGTGTTGGTGGAGGATGTGAAGCAGTTGGAATTCTATACACTGCTGATAGGAGTGCAAAACAGAACAAACACCTGGAAAACTATTTGGCAGTTTTTAATAAACTATAGCTACCATATGACCCAACAGTTTCACTGGTGTTTACTCAGGAGAAATGAAAATATATGTCCATAGAAAGACTTGTACATGAATGTTTATAGCAGGTTTCTATATTGTACCCCAAAACTGAAAACAACCCAAATGTCCATCAACTGGTGAATGGATAAACAAAAATGTAGTACTGCTTAGTTATAAAAAGAGATGAATTACTGGTGCATACCCAACATGGTTGAATGTCAACAATATGCTAAATTAAAAGATCCCGGCACAACTGTGCATGGTGGCATATTCCTGTAATCCCAGTACTTTGGAACGGTCACTGAGCCCAGGAGTTTGAGGTTACAGTGAGCTATGATCACACTACTATATTCCAGCCTGGGCCAAAGAGGGACACCCTGTTTCTTAAAAAAAAAAAAAAATTTTTAAAAAAGAAAAAGGCCAGATACAGTGGCTCATACCTGTAATCCCTGCAGTTTGGGAGGCCAAGGCAGGAGGATTGCTTGAGGCCAGGAGTTAGAGGCTCCAGTGAGCTATGTCATGCCACTACACTCCAGCCTGGGCAATACAGCGAGACTCTGTCTCAGTCAGTCAATAAAAATAAGATATCCTGGCACAAAAGACTACATTTTTTTCCCCCATTCAGATTGGATCTTACTTTGTTGCCCAGGCTGGTCTCAAATTCCTGGCCTCAAGCAATCCTGTCTCGATCTCCCAAATTGCTAGAATTACAGGCATAAGCTACTGTCCCAGGCCAAAATAATACATTTTATGAGATTCCATTTATATGAAATTTTGAAAGTGCAAACAAACTACCTACGGTGACAGAAAGCAGATCAGTGGTTGGCTGGGAATAGTGGGGAAGATTGAAAAGAGGCACTAAGGGCTGGGCATAGTGGCTAATGCCTGTAATCCCAGCACTTTGGGAGGCTGAGGCGGGCAGATCATGAGGTCCAGCCTGGCGATGGAGCAAGACTTCCTCTCAAAAAAAAAAAATGCTAACCAAGGCTGGGTGAGGCACCTCACATTTGAAATCCTAGCACTTTGGGAGGCTGAGGCAGGCAGATTGCCTGATCTTAGGAGTTCGAGACTAGCCTGGATAACATGGTGAAACCCCATCTCTACTAAAATACAAAAAATTAGCCACACATGGTGGCATGTGCCTGTAGTCCCAGCTACTTGGGTGGCTGAGGTAAGAGAATTGCTTGAACTCAGGAGGTGGAGGTTATAATAAGCCGAGATTGTGCCACTGCACTCCAGCCTGGGTGACAGAGTGAGACTCCATCTCCAAAACAAACAAACAAAAATACCCTAACCAGATAATATTCTTTCACAATTCTTCCTATTTTAAACCTTTCTAACCTGTGTCTGAGGATTTAGTTTATTTCCTGGTTTGTATCTTTATTCTGACTTGTTTTCCTGCTATTATATCTAGAAAATGTGTCAGCTCTTGGGCAAATATGGTACTGATTTCATGGCATACAAAGCAAATTGACTTCCGGTATGAATCTTTCTTAGCTATAAGAACTTTGTGGCTGGGCACAATGGCTCATACCTGTAATCCCAGTACTTTGGGAGGCTGAGGCGGGATTGCCTGAGGTCAAGAGTTCCAGACCAATCTGGCCAACATGGTAAAATCCCATCTCTACTGAAAATACAAAAAAATTAACTGGGCTTGGTGGCATTCACCTGTAATCCCAGCTACTTCGGAGGCTGAGGCAGGGGAGTTGCTTGAACTAGGGAGGTGGAGGTTGTAGTGAGCTGAGATCGCACCACTGTATTCCAGTCTGGGCAACAGAGTGAGACTCCATCTCAAAAAAAAAAAAAAAAAAAACCTTCGTGTGTGTGTGTATGTATTACAGAAAATCCTTTGACAGACACTTAAATGTAGGGGGAAACCACCTCTACTTGAGTATTTGGGTTAGTTAAGGCTTTATTGAACTTTCTTGGGTATGTTTTTTTCTTATTTTTCAGTGGCCCGAACCTGTAACTTGATCCTGATTGTTTTGGATGTCCTGAAACCCTTGGGACATAAGAAGATAATTGAAAATGAACTGGAAGGCTTTGGCATTCGCTTGAACAGCAAACCCCCCAACATTGGCTTTAAGAAGAAGGACAAGGGAGGCATTAATCTCACA
The DNA here is from genome assembly GCA_963573385.1 of Cacajao melanocephalus. Taxonomy (NCBI): domain Eukaryota; kingdom Metazoa; phylum Chordata; class Mammalia; order Primates; family Pitheciidae; genus Cacajao; species Cacajao melanocephalus. The sequence continues at coordinate 12,203 of CAUYLG010030148.1, forward strand.
GCCACTGTAAGTGGGGAAGACTACATGGGTAGTCTGCAGCAGGAATTAGAGTGGGGAGTGATGTGCATGGACATTGACATTGGAAAATTTCCTGGCTTTTCCCTGCACTAATTGAGATAAGACAAATGACTTTATAATGACTGACATGAAAGACTTTAAGATTAGGATAGGAGCCAATCTTAGACTTACCTTTGCCACTTATTTCCTCTTTTGGGTTATCTATTGGGGATAATATGGGAGTGTGGACCAGTTTTATGCTTGCATAAGGTAGATGGCCGCCAATATCTTCTGTTTTCATTCATTTAACACAATTTATAGAGTGCCTGTCATGGGCCAAGCATTATTTTAGGCTCTGGGCAGGAATGGAAGAGGGAACAGCAAAAATCCCTTCTTTTGTATTCTAATTGGATAGAATGCAAACAGTATTAATGAGTAAAATATAATGGATTTGTCAATGACAAATGTAAGAACAAAAATAAAGTATGGAAAGGAGACAGAATGTTGGTATGAGGGTTGCAGTTTTAAGAAGGTTGGTCAGGGAAGTCTTCACTGAGGTGACACGGACGTGTGAACCAAGTGGGTATCTTGAAGAAGAACATCTGCTTTATGCAGAAGGAACATCCAAGTGGAAAGGTGCTGAGGCAGAGCATGTCTTTCCATGTTTGAGGAACAGCAGAATGGGCAAGTAAGAGAGTAGTAAAGAAAATCAAAGCATAGAGACACATGTGCTTTTAGTTTACAGGAGATGCGTAACTGTTGGTTGGATTCTGTCCCACAACTAAACATGATTTGACTTAGGTTTTTTTTTGTTTTTTTTTGTTTTTTTTAAGACAGAGTCTCACTCTCGCCCAGGCTGGAGTGCAGTGGTGCAAATCTTGGCTCACTGCAACTTCTGCCTCCTGGGTTCAAGCGATTCTCCTGCCTCATCGTCCTCAGTAGCTGGGATTACAGGCATGTGTCACCACACCCAGCTAAGTTTTGTATTTCTAGTAGAGATGGGGTTTCACCATGTTGGTTAGGTTGGTCTCGAACTCCTGACCTCAAGTGATCTGCCCGCCTCAGCCTCCCAAAGTGCTAGGATTACAGGTGTGAGCTACCGTGCCCGGCTGACTTAGGTTTTAATGGAATAATTCTGGCACTTGTGTTGAGAATAGACTGCAGTAAGTTAAGACCAGAAACAGAAATAATTTAAGAGGTTATTGCAATAATCCAGTCAAGAAGTGATAGCTTCTTGGACCAGAGTTGTAACAGTGAAGGAGTTGAAAGTGGCTGACTGTGGAAAGATTTTGAAATAGCTGATAGTAATTACATCTGGATTGGGTATGGATTGTGAAAGAAAGAGTCAGAGATGCCTATTTTGTTTTTTATTTTTTAATTTTTTTTTAGAGACAAGATCTCATTCTGTCGCTTAGGCTGGAGTGCAGTGGCACAATCATAGTTCTCTGTTACCTCAAACTCCTGGGCTCAAGCAACCCTCCTGCATCAGCCTTCCAAGTAGTTAGGACTATATTCACATGCCACCACAATTGGCTCTTTTTTTTTCTTTTCTTTCTTTCTTTTTTTTTTTTTTTAGAAACGGAGACTTGCCATGTTAGCCAGGCTGATCTTGAAATTTTGGCCGCAAGCTATTCTCCCGCTTCAGTCTCCCAAAGTGTTGGGATTACAGGTGTGAGCCACCATACCTGGCCACATTTTTTTTGTCCTGAGCTAAAAAAAAAATGAACTCTTATTACTAAAATGGTAGGACTTTGGTAGAATAGGTTTGGAGGGAAGGAGAAGATCAGGATGTTAAGTTTTAGATGCCAGTTAGACATCCAGGTGTTTCTGTCAAGAAGGCATGTAAGGTAGGCCAGGCACAGTGTCTCACACCTGTACATCTATAATCCCAGCACCTTGGAAGATCGAGGCAGGAGGATCACTTGAGCCCAGGAGTTCAAGACCAACTTGGGCAACAAAGTGAGACCCCATCTCTATAAAAATAAGAAAATAAAAGAAGGCATGAAGAATTATCTAGGCTGGATATATAAATTTGGTGATTATCAACTTTAATGTCATAGGCCTAGTTCAGATCACCAAGTAAGTGAGTATAGTTAGAAAAGAGAATTGGCTAGGCGCAGTGGCTACACAAGCCTGTAATCCCAGCATTTTGGGAGGCCGAGGTGGGCAGATCACCTGAGGTCGGGAGTTGGAGACCAGCCTGGCCAACATGGCAAAACCCTGTCTCTACTAAAAATAAAAAAATTAGCCAGGTGTGGTGGTACACGCCTGTAATCTCGGGTACTTGGGAGGCTGAGGCAGGAGAGTCTTCAACCTGGGAGGTGGAGGTTGCAGTGAGCTGGGATCGCGCCATTGCACTCCAGCCTGGGCAACAAGAGCGAAACTCCATCTCGAAAGAAGAGAAGAGACTCAAAGAAATAAGACTTCTTAGACAAAGAGAAAGAAGAAAAATGAAAGACTTTGTAATACTGGAAGCCAAGTAAAGTATTTCAGATAGGAATGACCAGTTCTGTCAAATGCTGCTTCTCTGTCAGAGAATTGAGGACTGAGAGTTTTGTACTAAATTTAACACTCCAGAGGCCAGATTATTTGACTGGGATAGGTTTAAGCTGTCTTGCCCAAAATATATTTCCCATTATCCTGTCATACTGTTCCAGTTTGGGCATTCAGGATTATTTCTGTGTTAGTTTGCCAGGGCTGCCATAATAAGGTACCACAGATCGGGTGGCTAAACAACAGAAATTTATGTTTCATAATTCTGGAGGTTGGAAGTCTAAGATCAAGGTGATGGCAGTGTTGGTTTTTTCTGAGGCTTCCCTCCTTGGCTTCCAGATAGGACTTCATACGGTGACTTCATCTGTCTGTCTTTGTCCTAAGCTCCTTTTCTTATTAGGACCACCAGTATTGGATTAGGGCCCCACCCTAATGACCTTATTCTAATTTGATTACCTCTTTAAAGACTATCTCTAAATACAGTCACATTCTGAGATGCTGGGGTTATTAATTATTTGGTGGGGGAAGGAGGAACACAGTTCAGTATTTGACACCTTCTGTGGAGTTTGGACATTTTTTTTTATTTCCTACTAAATGTCAGTGACACTCATCTGGGATGTCTTTAGTAATGAGTTCGCATCTTAGCTAGAATTTTCCAGGTACATGGATATAGGTACACTTGGGGAGGTTTTTTGTTTTTTTTTTTTTTTTTTTAATTTTGTACTGACTAGTCAACTGCTGTTCCCTTTCAGTGCCCACAGAGTGAGCTGGATGCTGAAACTGTGAAAAGCATTCTGGCCGAATACAAGATTCATAATGCTGATGTGACTCTACGTAGTGATGCTACAGCTGATGACCTCATTGATGTGGTGGAAGGAAACAGGTACTGACTGAGTGTGTAGTCTGTGCCTGACTGAATTTGAAGCCTTGTGATGGAAAGAGTATTGCATCTTGAAGTTGGCAGAATTTTATCCTATTTCCAGTTTTGCTCCTATATTTTTGTTTTTTTTTTTTTTTTTTGAGATAGAGTTTGCTCTGTCAACCAGGCTGGAGTGCAGTGGCTCAATCTTGGCTCACTGTAACCTCTGCCTCCCAGGTTCAAGTGATTCTTCTGCCTCAGCCTTCTGAGTAGCTGGGATTACAGGTGTGCACCACCATGCCTGGCTAATTTTTAGTAGAGATGGGGTTTCATCACGTTGGCGAAGCTGGTCTTGAACTCCTGACCTCAAGTGATTCGCCTGCTTCAGCCTCCTAAAATGTTGGGATTACAGGTATGAGCTCTGCGTCCAGCCTGTTCTACTATCTTAAATGATGGTGGGCTTTAGTTTTTCTTTTTTTTTTTTTCTTTTTGAGGTAGAGTGTCACTCTGTTACCCAGGCTGGAGTGCAGTGGCGTGATCTTGGCTAACTGCAACCTGCATCTCCCAGGTTCAAGTGATTCTCCTGCCTTAGCCTCCCAAGTAGCTGGGATTACAGGTGCCTGCCACCACGCCTGGCTAATATTTTGTATTTTTAGTAGAGATGGGGTTTTGCCATGTTTACCAGGCTGGTCTCAAACTCTTGACTTCAGATGATCCACCCACCTCGGCCCCCCACACTGCTGGGATTACAGGAGTGAGCCACTGTGCCCGGCCTTTTTTTTTTTTGACATGGAGTCTTGCTCTGTCACCCAGGCTGGAGTGCAGTGGTGTGTGATCATGGCTCACTGCAGCCTTGAATTCCCAGACTCAATCCATCCTCCCACCTCAGCCTCCTGAGTAGCTGGGACTATGGGTGTGTGCCACCAAGCCCAGCTAATTTTGTATTTTTTGTAGAGATGGTGTTTCACCACATTGCCAAGACTGGTCTTGAACTCCTGAGCTCAAGCAATCTGCCTGCCTTGGCCTCCCAAAGTGTTGGGATTATAGGCATGAGCCACTATGCCTAGCCCATTGATATTAGACTTTAGTAAGTTAAGGCACTGTTAAAATTACTTGTAGCATTTGCATATATTTTTAGTTGCTCACTTAGTCATTTGGTTCCTATATGTTGGATGAATGTATTTACTCCTCATTTGAAAACAAACAGAAGCCAGGGTTTTCAGTTAGGCTATTTTACAAGTGAGGCAGTTAAACCCTGAGAAGTTGTGGCTTGCCTACTTATTAGTAACCTTAGCTGTCATTGATTGGACACTAGGAATATGACATTGGTAGATGCTGTGTTTAAAACATTTATTTTTTAGTCTTTAAACATGAAATACTATAAATTATATCCTTAAAATAGCCTTGTAGGAAACTGACTCAGAGGTTAAGTGACTTTCCCAGGGACACATAACAGCATCTCTTCATATCCACAGAAGATTGCTTCCAGGACACCCTGCAGATAATAAAACCTGCAGATGCTCAAGTCACTTATATAAAATGGTGTAGTACAGCTGACCCTCAGTGTCTGTGGGTTTTGATCTGCAGTTGGTTGAATTCAAGGATGCAAAACCTGCATATATGGAGGGCCAGCTGTGTCTAGAAAATGACACAGCTGGGATTAGAATCAGCCTGAACGCTTCAAAGCTTGTGTTCTTTCCACTGCAGCATGCTTTCTCAGCAGTTAGCTTTATGGCTGGTACTAGGGCCTGACTTGTTACTTTTCAACTCATAGTTCACTTTTTTTTTTCCTTTTTCTGGCTGATCTGCTACTTATGATCCCTCGAGAGCGTCAGTTGGATCTGGGTAAGGGTGTGCTGTTCAGCAGGCTGACAGTTTTGTCAACAACTCCAGACTAATACCCTGTTTTTCTTCAACTTCTGTAGAGTTTATATCCCCTGTATCTATGTGTTAAATAAGATTGACCAAATCTCCATTGAGGAATTGGATATCATCTATAAGGTGCCTCACTGTGTACCCATCTCTGCCCATCACCGTTGGAATTTTGATGACCTATTGGAAAAGATCTGGGACTATCTGAAACTAGTGAGAATGTAAGTCTTTGTGGATAGGGTAATGTTGCTGTAGGAATTAAACCAGACTGTCCTAAAATGATACTTTCTGGAGCTCATTAACAAAATCTGGCTTTTTTTTAAATTTTAATTTTTTTCTTTTTCCTACTATGTAAAGTCTATCTGAGCAGAGAAATCTGGCTCTTTTTGGAAAAACAAGTAACTGTTCCTATTATCTACTAGGTCATATTGAGGACACTTTTTTCCTCAGGTTGGAGGTTGTCCTGGCCTGATGTCGGGGTGATGGAGGGTTGGTACACATTCAACACATGAGATATTCTTAAGAAGGTAGTAACCTTTATACCTTCTCTATTCTAGTTACACCAAACCCAAAGGCCAGTTACCAGATTACACATCCCCAGTGGTGCTTCCTTACTCCAGGACCACAGTGGAGGATTTCTGCATGAAGATTCACAAAAATCTTATCAAAGAATTTAAATAGTAAGTATCATGGGTATATGGTCCCTCCTTTTTCTTATGAGTTACCAATTTCACTAACCAGTAATTCTTAGGATAGCATTTTTACAAAGAAGGTAGGAAGGAGGCTGCTGAAATTGTGTGCTTGGCTAGAATTCTGCAGTGTCTTAAAACCATGCCTAATTAGAACAGGAAGAGCTCTAGAAACCTCTTTAGGTCAGGAAGTCTGATGATACAAACAGCCTGACCTTTCCTCGTTATTTCATCTTCCTCTTGGCAAACACAAGTATTCCTGCCTAGGTCACACTGGCCTTTACTGGGTGCTGAGCCACCTTCTAGACCTTAAGCATGGGCAAAACCTCCCTAATCTCTTATATTTTTCACTGCTGACACAGACTGAAAAAAAATTATTTTTGAGACAGGGCCTTGTTCTTGACCTGGCTAGAGTGAGTGGTGCGATCATAGCTCACCACAGCCTCAATCTTCTGGGCTCAAGCAGTCCCTCCTGCCTCAGCCTCCTGAGTAGCTGGGACTACAGGTGCACACCACTAGACCCGAGTAATTTAAAAAAAATTTTTATTAGAGACAAGGTCTTGCTTTCTTTCCCAGGCTGGTCTTGAATTCCTGAGCTCAAGCGATCGATCTACTTTCTTCAGCCTCCCAAAGTGTTAGGATTACAGGTGTGTTAGGATTACAAGTGTGAGCCACTGTGCCCAGCATATTTTTTATTTTGAACTAATTTTAGACTTATAGCAAAGTTGCAAATATAGTGGTTTCCTTTTGTCTCTCACCCCACTTCTGTTAACAGCTCACAGTACTATAAAATTATCAAAACAGGAAATAAGCCTTGGTATGCTATTATTAACTAAATTATAGACCTTATTTGAATTTTATTACTTTTTCTTTTACTTCTGTTTTCTACTACTTTTTCTTTTGTCTGTTTTGTGTTCCAGAACCTTTGTAGCATCTAGTTACTTGTTTGTAGTCTTCTTCTGTTCTAGTCTACCAATAATATTTCCTTAGACTTTCAGTGTCACTGATGACCTTGACACTTTTGAAGTGTTCACTATTTTATTGAATGTTCTTCACTTTGAGTTTGTCCAGTGTTTTCTCATGACTGAAATGAGATTATGCATTTTTGGTAAGAATACTACAAAAATAATGATGTGTTCTCAGTGTATCGTGACAGGAAATTCATGATGTTGATATACCTTACTGATAATAATATTCACCTTGATGACTTAAGTTGGCATAGGGAGGGTTTCTCTGCTGCGAAGGTACCATTTTTCTCTCCATATTTGATAAGTATCTTGGGGTACTTTTGAGACTATGAAAGTCCTGTTTCTCTTCAAATTTTTGCCTGCTGATATTAGCATCTACTGGTGAGGCTTGTCTGTGACATTTATAGCTATAGTGTGTATGTGTGTGTGTGTGTGTGTGTGTGTGTGTAATTTTTTTGAGACAGAGTCTCTTTATCTCCCCCAGGCTGGGGTGCAGTGGCGAAATCTCATCTCACTGCAACCTCTGCCTCCCAGGTTCAAGCAATTCTCCTGCCTCAGCCTCCTATCTGGTACTACAGGCGTGTGCCACCATACCTGGCTGACTTTTGTATTTCTAGTAGAAATGGGGTTTCACCATGTTGGCCAGGCTGGTCTCAAACTCCTGACCTCAGGTGATCCACCTGCCTTGGCCTCCCAAAGTGCTGGGATTACAGGCATGAGCTACCATGCCTGGCCTAATGGTGATTCTTTATTTTCTTTTTTTCTTTTACATTTATTTATTGGACATCTACTCAGTGTTAGAGCTATCACTTCTCTATTTAATTCATAATTCCTATCAGTTCGAGCTCTTGGTTATTTATTTATTTTATTCTGTAGGATGTAATCTAACACTATTATTATTTTGTTGCTCAAATTATTACAAAGCTTTGGCCATTAGGAACTCTTTAATGTTGGCTCCTGTGTTCTTTTGCTAAGCTGCTTTTTTTTTTTTTTTTTTTTTGCTGTTGCCCAGGCCGGTGTGCAGTGACATGATCACAGTTCACTGCAGCCTTGATCTTAGGGGCTCAAACCTCAGCCTGCCTCAGCCTTCTGAGTAGCTGGAACCACAAGTGTGCACCACCATGCCCAGCTAGTTTTTTGCAGAGACGGGGTCCCATTTGTGTTGCCCAGACTGGTCTTGAACGCCTGGGCTCAAGTGATCCACTTATCTTGGCCTCCCAAAATGCTGGGATTATAGGCATGAGCCATTTATTTATTTATTTATTTATTTATTTATTTATTTTTAGAGATGGGGTCTTCCTATGTTGCCCAGGCTTCTCAGACTCCTGGGCTCAAATGATCCTTCTGTCTCTGCCTCCCAAAATGCAGGATTACAGGCATAAGCCACCAGTGCACAGCCTTTCCTTACTTTTTGGTACTGTTAGTATTTAGATGTTCCCAATTGACATTGATTTTTGCCTGCACCAGCCCTGAAAATTAGTCACTTCTCCAAGGAGCTCCAATTTTCAAGATGTGGGTGCTAAGTGTGCTCATTGTTAGTAAGTAGGTTATCATGGCCTGTAGGCCCTCTAAGCAAATAAAGTTAGGAAATATATGTACGGATACTAATGATGCTTAGATACACATCTGTATTTCTGTATCTGTCTTATCCTTCCTCACTATCCATTTATCCATCCATCTTTCCTAAAAACCATGAGTTTATTATGTTACCTCTGATTCTAGTTCAGTACCACAGGGTTCATTTTAGCCTTCCCACTTCATATTACTTTTGAGACCAGGGTCTCTGTCTCCCAGACTGGAGTGCAGTGGCTCTGTCACAGCTCACTGCAGTCTCACCTTCCTAGGCTCAAGCGATCCTCCTACCTCAGTTTCTGAGTAGCTGAGACAAGACCATAGGTGTGTGCCATCATGCCCAGCTAATTTTTTTTATTTGTAGAAACAGGCTCTCCCTATGTTGCCTTGACTGATCTCGAACTCCGGGGCTCAAGCAATCCTCCTGCTTTTCCTTTCCAAAGTGCTGGGATTACAGACATGAGACACTGTACCCGGCCTTCCTCATTTTTAACTTCTTTTCAACAACGAGAAATCTAGCTGTCATTATCTATAATCTCTTTACCTTTTTTGGGGGGTGGGGGAGGGGGGAGTTTAGCTCTTATTGCCCAGGCTGCTGGAATGCAATGGCGTGATCTCAGCTCACTGTAACCTCCACCTCCCGGGTTCAAGCAATTCTCCTGCCTCAGCCTCCCGAGTAGCTGGGATCACAGGTGTCTGCCATCATGCCTGGCTAATTTTTTTTGTATTTTTAGTAGAGATGGGATTTCTCCATGTTGGTCAGGCTGGTCTCAAACTCCTGACCTCAGGTGATCCACCCGCCTCTGCCTCCCAAAGTGCTGGGACTACAGGTGTGAGCCACCGCGCCCGACCATGTATTTACTTTTTTTTAAAAAAAATTCTGGTAGTTCATCATTTCACTCCTAATCTTAACAAGAAATAGTTTAACTGGATTACAGTATTTATGAATAGCTCTTTTTTATGTTTACAGACTGACAATTTCATTTGTTTTAACCCTTTTCCCATTTGCCCTGGGAATACTTGCTGGCAGTGCTTGCACCTGCAGCATTTTACCCCAAGGTAACTTTGTCATGAAATAGCTTGCATTTATTGATTTTCGAGACGGAGTCTCACTCTGGAGTGCAGTGGCGTGATTTCGGCTCACCGCAACCTCCACTTCCAGGGTTCAAGCAGTTGTTCTGCCTCAGCCTCCTGAGTAGCTGGGATTACAGGTATGCACCACCATGCCTGGCTAATTTTTTTTTTTGAATAGAGAAAGGGTTTCATCATGTTGGTCAGGCTGGTCTTGAACTCCTGACCTCATGATCCACCCGCCTCAGCCTCCCAAAGTGCTGGGATTACAGGTGTGAGCCACCACGCCCAGCCGCTTTTATTCTTTTCACATAACTCCAGCATATTGACTTTGGAAACAAAAGCCATCGTTCTATTTATAGCATTCTGGTTTTAGTAGTGGTATTTCTGTTTACAAAATATAGTAATTAATTCTCGATTGCTGAAAATGTCAAATCCTAGAAAACGTAGCATTCTAATGCATGATGTTAACATTCTTGAACAGTTGTTGGCTGAAGATTCATTTGATGAATCTGTTTTTTCCAAAATAAATGATTCTGATGATGCAGACAATTCTGATGTTAGTTCTGTTTAGAGATAACTCCAAGAACAGTTTTTATATTTTCACATTGAAAATCAGTCAGATTTGCTTCAGCCTCAAAGAGCGTGTTTATGTACAATTAAATGAGCACTGGCGGCAAGCTGCACTTTTTTTCCTAAATAGAAAAAAGGGTTAATGTTAGACAATAGGGCTAGGTGTGGTAGTTCATGCCTTTAATCTCAGCACTTTGGGAGGCCAAGGCAGGAGGATTGCTTGAGTCCAGGAGTTTGAGATCAGACTAGGCAATATAGTGAGACCCCTGTCTTTATCAAAAATGAAAATTAGCCAGACATGGTACCAGGCACCTGTGGTCCCAGCTACTCAGGAGGCAGAGGTAGGAAGATTGCTTACGGCCATAGCGAGCCGTGATGATGATCATGCCCTATACTCTAACCTGGGCAGCAGACCAAGACCCTTCCTCAAAAAACCAACCAACCAAAGAAAAAACTTATCTCTGATCCTAAGAGTGTACCGAGTGAAGTCTTTTATTGACCTTCAGATCCTTATATCTAAAACAAGTATATTCCCCATGTAAGTGCTAATTTCCACTACAGTCAAAACATTATACTTTGGCAGTTACTTTAACGGGTAAAGATGACTTTTGTAAAAAGTTAAAAACTGTCCTTTTTCAAACTTTGTAGATTTATATATATAGCTCTTTTCTTCTATGGTGACAAAATGTTGTTCAAAGCCTTCAGAACTTTAAGTTTACCAGGGAATTGAAAAGCAGAGAAAAATGTCTCAGATAAGAAACATATTGAAGCAAATAGGATTTTATTTTACTCCCCATTGTACTTTTAATTTTTTTCCCTTTAATGATTGCTTTTTTTTTTTTTTTTTTTTTTTTTTTTATATAGAGTCTAATTCTGTTGCAACCCAGGCTGGCGTCCAGTGACGCAGTCATGGTTCACTGCAGCCTGGAACTCCTGGCCTCAAGTATCCTCCCACCTCAGCCTTTCAAATAGCTGGTACTACAGGTGCACACCACCATGCTTGGTTAATTTTTTGTATTTTATAGAGCTAGTGTTTCTTCTTGTTGTCTAGGCTGGTACAACTCTCTTTAACAGAAAACTTTCGGTAACACTTACCCCCTTTTCCATTTCTTTCATATTCTTGACCACATTGATCCTTTACTCTGTGCTTTGTGTTCTAAGATTCATATATATCATTTTTATAACCATATTTTCCATTTTTTGCTACTTTAGGTGTTTTTTTCTTTTTTGAGACAGAGTCTCATTCTGTTGTCCTGGAGTGCAGTGGCATGATTTTGGTCCATTGCAGTGTCCAACCTCCAACTCCTGGGTTCAAGTTCTTGTGACCCAGCCTCCAAAGTACCTGAATAGCTGGGACTATAGGCCCGTACCATTACAGGCGTGGGCCTGGCCAATTTTTGTATTTTTAGTAGAGACAGGTTTTCTCCATGTTGGCCAGGCTCATCTCAAACTCCTGACCTCAAGTATTCCCGCCTTGTTCTCCCAAACTGCTGAGATTACAGCCATGAGCCACTGTGCCTGTACCTACTTTGTGTTATTTTCTAGTCTTCAATTGCAGACCTTTCCCTTCTTACTTATTTTTGTTAGGCTTCAGTTTCTCATGAACCTTTTTATTCTAGAAGTAGTATTAATGATTGTGTGGCTTTTGATATGTTTTGCTTTATTGCTTTCCAGAAAGGCTGAACTGTTCATACTGCTATCAGTAAAGTAAGAGGCACTGACTTCACTGTAGGCACTGCATTTGATTGCTAAAAACTAGTTTTCTAGTTTAAGATAATAAAATGGACACCTCGCATTTATCTACATATATTTACTTGTTAGTGCATTTGAGAATTTGACTAATTATTTTATTTATTCCTGATACTCATTTTTTTAAGTGGTATCTTTTAGGAATGTTTTTAAAAGAGGTTTTGACTCAATGACAATATAACAACAATATGGCCACCTTTTCTACTCCTTGGTACATAGTTCTTAGTCTCTGTGAGGCAGGTCTCAGTGTTTTATTCACCAGTTTTCATCACTAGAACATATTAAATTTGGAGGCCCATGGATATAAATTACCTTCACATATTCCAGTAAATCAGGAGGACTTATCAATTAAGTCTCTTGATAGGGAGGAAGATTTTCCTGGCATTGCTAAAGAGGGAGGCCCTAATTTCTTGTCAGTATCCACTGATGTTTTCAGTAAACCCAGCAAAAACAGGTATTCTCTGGTAGTCTATAACTGACATTTTATCTGTAAGAATCAATCTGAAATTTTCAGGGTCTTTATAACAAATCCATGCTTTCTTTTAATTTTAAACCAGTCTCTTTATACTAACCATGTTTTTCATCTTCTACTTTCTGCAATAAGAGGAACCACACAACTCCCAGAAGTGTTTGCTGCTTTATATGTTAAGGCTTCAGTGTCTCATGCTGCTAGGGAAGATAGATAAAACTTTTGTAGGTCTATGGTTCTTAAGACTGTGATAATAAATCTGAGCAGAAGGGTGGCACCTAGGCAAATAGGGCAGAAGCTAGGTTATTATTTACACTGACTGTTCTTTTTCCCTTCCATACAGTGCTCTGGTCTGGGGTCTCTCTGTGAAACACAATCCTCAGAAAGTGGGTAAAGACCATACCTTGGAGGACGAGGATGTCATTCAAATTGTGAAGAAGTGAAACCTTCCCCCTTTCCCATCTGCCGGGCGAACCACAACAGCCTTCCCCATGATCAAGCACCCTACCCCAGTTCTTTCTGGCTTCAATTGATAGTCACTGGATCGGGATCCAGGGGAGGGAGATGGAGGCACCCAAACTGGAACTTCATTTGTCTTACCTTGGTGTCACTGTGTATGTTGAACTGCATAAAAGACCTGGTAGGCTGGTCAACTACACGCAGCCTATGTGTCATTGTCAGAATTTGCTTTGGGATGGGAAGGGCATATACAGTGAGGCAGCTACAGAAGGGATCCTTGGGAACTTGGTCTTGAATGTGAAATGGATACAAATATGATATGCGGCATCGTATTTGATGTTTACTTATGGGAAATTCTTCCAAACTAGATGTGGCTTTCCATCCTTTCAAGTGGTCTTTCCCACGTGATACTAGAGAGACGAAGGACTTCAGTTAACTTACATGATCACTCTCTGCAAGGCTAACCTGTTTTGGGAGATCATGTAATTAATAAAGTACTCTGACCAGGCAGATCAGGGTGTGACATTGCAGGTCTACCTCTAGTTGTTAGCTGTGGAGCCCTGAACAAATTACTCAACCTTTATGAGCCCGTTTCCTCATGTAACATGGGGATGGTAATAGCATTTGCTTTCTGCAGTAGTGATTGTTTGTTTGTTAGTAATGGAGGGAGATGGTACTTTTATACATTGCTTAGCACAGTATTTGATGTGTAAGTAAGTACTCAATGACTGTTGCCTTTTGTTGCACTGAGCCTTTTCCTTTACTGGGCTGTCTCCCCTATGAAGAGCACAGCTGTACATCATCAGTGTTGGGCTGACTGTTGAGCTAAACTGTGCTGCCAGCTGGGCCACTAAATGCCTTCTTTCCCATAACCCAGCCTTTTTGCTGCTTGAATCTCCATGGCAGTCCTGGCCTCACCCAGTAACTTGGGTGATGGCATGAAGGCAGAACGTTGTGAGGCAGCTGGTGTGATCAGAGCAGGTTTGTGTGTTTGTATATGTATGGAGATGGGAGGTTAGGAGGAGGGTTGGTGTCAGGACTACTTGAGAGGATACTAAGGACATAATCAGATATTTGGAGGGAAAGGAATAGAGGAATTTAAGGTGATTGCTCTGATTATGTGAAATTGATTGATTGATAAAAATCTTGGTGTGGTGAGTTTTAGTAAGAATATGGGCAGAGGAGGCTGGGCCCAGTGGGTCACATCCGTAATCCCAGCACTTTGGGAGGCGAAGGCAGGAAGATCGCCTGAGCTCAGGAGTTTGAGATCAGCCTGGGCAACAGTTCGAGGCCCAGTCTCTACAAAAAATTTTAAAAATCAGCTGGGCATGGTGGTATGTGCCTGGAGTCCCAGCTATTCGGGAGGCTGAGGCGGGAGGATTGCTTGAGCCTGGGAGGTCCAGGCTGCAGTGAGCTAAGATGGGCCACTGCACTCCAGCCTGGGTGACAGAGTGAGACCCTGTCTCCAAAAAATAAAAATTAAATAATGAAGAACATGAGCATCTCAGAAGGGAGAGTGTGGGCATATAGGTATGGAGGAGAAATCTTAAACTTGGTAACTAATTTGCTCTTGGGAATAACAGAAGTCAAACATAATTTCAGTATGGACAGCAGAGATCATAGAAAATGAGGAAGGAGAATAGGTTTACAGCAAGACAGAATTAGATTATTTCTTTAAATAAAGCAAGCTAGAGCTTTTACAGCAGGTTGTGAAGGATCACAATGTGGGATTATCTATATACTTAGCCTCTGTCCAATGGTGGTTCCTCCTGCTGCCCTAAGTCATTTCCCTTTGATAGTCTTCCTGGAGCTTGGGCTTAGCATTGTCCCCAGACCCAGAAAGTAAGCCCCTGAAGGCTGGTATGCTAGTTACTTTTCAGAATATAGGTCTTGATACCACTGGTGCATTCATGATACAGGCCATGATCTATAGATCTATAGCCTGCGCCAACCCTGCAGGGGAACAGGCTTTCTGAGCTATGGGATTTCCAGGAAGGTTTGTTCTCCAGCCAGAACATACTAGGTTTCTCGGGACTCTTCTTGCCAAAATTTACTTTCACTGAGCAAGCATTTAGCTCTGCCAGGATGTTGGGGAGGGAAGGTTGCTGAAATCCACTTCATCCAAGGCCTCAGGATGTGCTGTGAATAGACCTTGTCTCCATCATTTAGCACTCTCCTTGTGGCTTGATCCAGGGCCCCCCTGGCCTCCTTGAGGAGAGGATTACCCTACCTTTCCCTTTCTCTGGTGGGCTTAGACTTGGGAGTTCTGGGAGAGGGGTACAGTTTGGTGTTGGGAATGCTGCCTGGGGTATGGCAGCCTGGGGTACGGCCACTGTGAAGGCTCCTCACGAACTCTACTGGTTTGGCTGTCATAGCATGATATGAATTTCCTGTGCTTTTACATATTCCATATTGTTTCTTTCCTGACTTTATTACAAGTAAACAGATCCAATGTGTTTAGCTGCATTTAGCAGAAAGCACTAATTTAACCAGCTGAAATGGAAGGAAACTTCATCTTACCTTTTTGGGAAACTGTTTCCCAGAAGCCACCCAGCCAGTTTGTCCGTCTCGTGGCCTAAAATTGGGTCACCTATTTTTTAATCAGTTGTTGGTAAAGGGAATAGAATTACTGAAGAACTAGAGTTTAACCCTGTAAGTTACCAGAGTTTATCCCTGTAAGTTATCCTCATTCTTGGTTTGTGTTTATGCTCATAGTTCACAAAGAAGGGCCAGTGGACCTCACACTTCCCTTCCCTCTTAGTAGAGTCTGGCTTCTGAGACACTCAGAAGCAGGTTGGGTGCCATGGCTCATGCCTGTAATCCCAGCACTTTGGGAGGCTGAGGCGGGTGGACAACCTGAGGTTGAGAGTTCAAGACCAGCCTGGCCAATATAGTGAAACCCCCATCTCTACTAAAAAAATAGAAAAATTAGCTGGGCATGGTGGTGGGCACCTGTAATCCCAGCTACTTGGGAGGCTGAGGCAGGAGAATCACTTAGAACCCGGGAGGCAGAGGTTGCAGTGAGCCGAGATTGCGCCACTGCACTCCAGCCTGGGGACGACAGAGCGAGACTCCATCTCACAAACAACAAAAACAGTAGCTACCTCCTAGGGGAAGGCCTAGCTGTACTCTGTTCACTTCATTCCCACTTCTTTTTACCACTGACCTCCCAAAGACTATTTAACTGTTTCTCTTAGGAGAGAATATTCTTTCCTCTCCCACCTGACCACCCCTGCTTAACAGATTTTCCATGATATGCTTTGTAGCCCCCAGCTGTTTTACTTTCAGGATGCCTTCTATATCCTTAGCTTCTCTTAACTTTTGCACATCCTTCTAGCACTGATTACTTCTGAACTCATCTCGTGCCTGCAAGACATCAAAAGTTTTTCCAAAGATATCCCTTCCTCTCTGCCCTTACCCTATATCAAGTTCTTAGCTCCTTGAAGACTGCATTAACGTCTCTTGCCTCCACCCCCCACCCTTGCCTTCCTCTAGTCCTTGTGTTTACCAAAATAATTCTGCTAAAACCTGTATGTCAACTTCTGCTGATACTCTTAGCAACACTCCCTTATTTCCTTCTGACTCCATTTTGCCAATCACCAGCTAATGGCTTTGCTCTTTGCATAGTATCTGTTTCCATCCTACTAGCTTCTATCCTGAAAAGGAAGCCTTTACTAGCAGCTTTAACCCAGTCCTCCTTACCTTGCACCTATTAACGTTGGTTCAACATGAAGGGGCAGGTAAGTGGAAGAAGATACACGGGAAAGATGGAACTGGATTCAGGCATCTGTGTTCTGCCATTGACACTTGGGACTGCTTTCCAGTTTTCACCTGTGGAAACCAGAAAGGATTTGCCAAAAATTCTAAACATAGTATCTATAGGGTCTGTTTCTGAAGCTGAGGAATCATATGAATACTAATGAGGCTGAAAGTACCAGGAAGAGACTGACCTCATGCATAATCCACAAAGCCAGGTTTTGTTGAAAGATGACCTGCTTTCTTGTATTCCTGCAAGTACAGGGCAGGATAGGCAGTTCCAGGCTTATAATCAATACCCCTAACACTCAAGACTCGGGCTGCTCAAGACTCTACTACCCTTGTTGTAATAAAATCCAACCACCTTGACCTTCACCTCCTTATTTGACCCTTTAGCATGGAGTCAGAAGCTTTTATGGTCCTAAATGGACAAATACCTAGAACTCTGGTAAACTAACTTGAGTAGCATAGGAAATAAGTATCATCACCTCATAGCAGGACTGAAAAACTTCCAGTTAGGAAAGGGGACTCAGGACCCTACTGTATTCTATAAAATCTTTATCCTCCAATGCTGTGTATATACTAATAGTTAAGGTGGATAATAAAACAATTGTGAGCTAAGGAGTGTGATACAGAACACAAGGAGTCAATTAACACATGAGTCTTAAGGGAAATTCTTAGATTCCAGTGGGTTGAATCAGAACTCCGAGCTTACAGAAACAGGATGCCCCAGTAAACATGATTTGTTAGAGATAAACTACCATATGTAATAGATGATTTCCCTAATAACCACTAGGTTGGTTTAATCTTGGAAATTACCCTATAGATATCCTGGTGTTAGCCATAAGGCTACCTACTTAGAGGGTCAGTCCAGCCTAAACTGACCCATTGGGGTCTTTAAGGCTCAAGAAAAAGGCCATAGCTTCCTCCTCCTAAATCAAGATAGAGTTCAGTTTTCATAGGTTGTTTTATTTTTTTTTTTTTTGAGTCTGAGTCTCGCTCTGTCACCAGGTGCCAGGTTGGAGTGCAGTGGCGTGATCTCGGCTCACTGCAACCTCTGCCTCCCAGGTTCAAGCAACTCTCCTGCCTCAGCCTCCCGAGTAGCTGGGACTACAGGCACACACCACCACGCCCAGCTAACTTAGTTCTATTTTTTTTTAGTAGCGATGGGGTTTCACCATGTTGGCCAGGATGGTCTCGATCTCTTGACCTCGTGATCCGCCCATCTCAGCCTCCCAAAGTGCTGGGATTACAGGCGTGAGCCACTGTGCCCTGGTCAGTTTCCATAGGTTTTAAAGAAAAATTTAAACTTCAGATCACTGCCCTCAAGGAACATACTCAGCATAGCTCAGCTGGTTAGAAATTAAGAAGGCCAGCCTGGGCTACATAGTGAGACCCCGCCTCTATAAAAAATAAGGAAAAAGCGGCATGTGCCTGTAGTTCCATCTACTAGGAAGGCTGAGGTAAGAGGATGGCTTGAACCCTGGAGGTTGAGGCGGCAGTGAGCCATGATTGGCTCACTGAGCCAATTGGCTCATCACACAGAGTGCTCCAAAAAGCCCATAAACCAATGAAGATGAGGAAGCAGAGTCCTGCCCAGGGTGCCACCACAGGTCTGGGCTTAGTTGAGTCTGCCTGCCTTGCTCACTGTCGATATTCCAATTCATCTACACTGATAACTTTGGTGGGCATGGAGGGCAGGGGTTGCTGTAGCACATCTGAGCCAAACCATTTGGCAAGTCCCACAGGGGAGCTGCTCCTCTGGCTGGGGCACCACTGTACTCTAGCCTGTGCAACACAGTGAGACCTTGTCTCCAAATAAACAAAATTAGGAGGGGTTTCAGAGAGGAAATAAACACAACAATGCCAGTTTACTTCATACACACACTTAGCATATGCAATTTTAATCAACCAAAAGAAAATCCCAAATGTACAAGTGAAAAAAATTCAAACTGTTGACACAGGCTTAACTAATATCAGCTACTTTTATGTACAGCTGTATAAGTTCAAAAAAGCTATCCTATATGTATATACAAAAGTTGTTTATACACAGGTCTGTACATAAGGGTCTATACATTTATTTCCTCAGAACCCTTAGGTGCCACCTCTTGGTGAGGACACCAACACTTCATTCACATATCTTACAAAAAAGAAAGACCATTTCCAGGATTGACAACATTGCGAATCCTGTATTCAGACAATGTGCACTCCACTGGACTGGTTAAGATCCTTCCATCATAATGCGGATCACACCAGGTGCATGGGTTCCCCCAAGCAGCTTCACACAGAGTGCTCCAAAGTAAAAGCCCATAAACCAACCCGAGATGAGGAAGCAGAGTCCTGCCCAGGGTGCCACCACAGGTCTGGGCTTAGTTGAGTCTGCCTGCCCTGCTCACTGTCGGTATTCCAATTCATCTACACTGATAACTTTGGTGGGCATGGAGGGCAGGGGTTGCTGTAGCACATCTGAGCCAAACCATTTGGCGAGTCCCACGGGGGAGCTGCTCCTCTGGCTGGGGCGATGCTCCAGCTGGGAGTGCATGTGGGGCAGGCCTGACCGGCTGGGCACGTTCTGAGGGGCTGTTTGAACACTGACAGCTGCTGCCTGGGAACCAGAGCCTGGAGGATGCAAAACTGTGGAGATAAGAAGGATTATCATTCACAGCATGAAAAGGAAAGAAGTCTATTAGACCCTGCTGCATTCAAATCCTATCCAAAGAGTCTTTGCTAGAGGATTTTTTCTAGGGCTTCTTGAGAAAACTCCTTTGTAAAATGCCAATGATGCCAGAAAACAGTACCATGGAAAGCTGAGCTATTCAGCTACCAGTATTGAAAACCCATCCTGGATGACATGACCGCTACTTCTCATGGCAAGGAACCACATCACAGAAACAGCAACATTAGCTGGTGAGAGGGCATATACCCTGGGCAGGCCCGATGCTGAACCTCTGTTGGAAGGATTCTCAGCCCTGTCTCCTAAGAGGCAAAGGACAAAGAAAGCCAAAGCCCACTTGGCTCTTCCCCACTGACTCTGCAGGAACAGTAATCCCAAATTGCATTGAGGTCAATTTACTTCATCTTATTCTCTGGTTACACCCTTGCCCCAAACTTAGAACAAATGAATGAATGAAAATGTCAGTGTTAATTCATCTCCACTGGAAACTAGTCCTAAAAGCTGCAAGATTCTTTAAGTCCATCCCAAACTCACCTGTCGCATTCCTGAACCTACCTGAGCGCTGTAGCTGCTGTTGCATCATTGCCAGATGCAGAGGTGTTCCAGGACGAGGGTTTAAGAGAGGGTGACTAGCAGCAGGTAAAGGGTAAAAGGGCTGACCCAGGATAGGGCCAGATATTCCCTGTAAATGAGTCAAGTCCATCCCAGGAGGAAGCACACCTGTTGAGCAGAAAAGGCATGCTGCTGAGTAGTCTTAATGTTACCTGGAAATTTGCTGATCTGGAAGTTTATTAAGAATGAAGGGCTGGGTGAGGTGGCTCACGCCTGTAATTCCCACACTTTGGGAGGCCGAGGCAGGCAGATCACAAGGTCAGGAGTTCAAGAAGAGCCTGGCCAACATGGTAAAACCCCATCTCTACTAAAAATACAAAAATTAGCTGGGCATGGTGGTGGGCGCCTGTAATCCCAGCTACTCAGGAGGCTGAGGCAGGAGAATTGCTTGAACCCAAGAGGCAGAGGTTGCAGTGAATTGAGATCGCACCATTGCACTCCAGCCTGGGTGACAGAGCAAGACTCTGACTCAAAAAAAAAAAAAAAAAGAATGAAGAATCCTCTGGCTCACACTTGTAATCCCAGCACTCTGGGAGGCCAAGACAGGTGGACTGCCTGAGCTCAGGAGTTTGAGACCAGCCTGGCCAATATGGTGAAACTCCGTCTCTACTAAAATACAAAACAAATTAGTAGGGCATGGCGGCATATGCCTGTAGTCCCAGTTCCTCAGGAAGCTGAGGCAGGAGAATTGCTTGAACCCAGGAGACAAGAGGTTGCAGTGAGCCACTGCACTCCAGCCTGGGCGAGACAGTGAGACTCCATCTCTACAAAAATAAAATAAAATAAATAAAAAAGAACCCTCAAGCTAGGTTCCTAATCTTTTTAAAAGACTAGGGGGGATTGACTGGATTGGACCTACTGCCTACCAGTTGGATGGGAGAATCCAGTAACATCTCTCTAGGGATGGAAATCTCCCACATTATAGCACTTCATTAGTGCCAGCAATTGTCCTGGTAGGTCCATAAACTGACACCCAAGTCAGGCTGGAAACTCACCAGCTTGCAGCAAATTCGGAAGATGCTGTGGATGTACTCCCTGTGCCAACATCCTCTGTACCAATCCTGGGTGAAGCTGGTGAGCAGGCCGAACCATAGGGACATGGGGGACAAGGGGAACTTGGTGGACGGGGCGGAGAAAAGGTGTTGCAGGAACTGGGGATGCCAAGGTGGGCGTCTTTCTCCCAGCTGCTTTAGGTCGATAATCTTGTTCTTTGGTGTAACGGTTGGTCTGGGACAGTGGGGTGGAACACGAAGACCTCTGTAACGCTGATAGTTTTGGATTTGTAGTGGGAGAAGAGCCTCGATCAGCACTGGGTATAGAGCTGGATGACAGGAGGTTCTCTGTGAGGATCCAAACAAAAAATATTTTGGTAAACCTCTCCCATACACTTTTGGCCTCCCACTGGTCTAGTAAATTATTTCTTAGGGTCACAATTCTTATTTGATACCCTTAACAAGGTTAGAGGACTACATGGTAGGAACCATCATTTGCCTCATTAAACAGGACCAAAGATGAATTGTTGGACACCCTTCTCTGCACAAATGTCTGTGGTCTAGATTATTTAAATGGCAATTAGAGTCTGGTCAAAGAACCCAAACTGTCTTAATAGTATCAAGAGGATTTCCTCCCCACCAACCACCCAAGCCTTCTCAAACACAGGCAAAAATCTCTCAGATCTATACTCTGCACCTGTGTAAACCCTAATTTAGAATCTGTGTGTTACCACGTCCTTCACAATCCCTACTGTGCAACTCCTAAAAAGCTTCTCACGTATTTTCTATATTGGACACTTAAGTCTCCACAGGCTGGATTTCAGAAGTAAAACTAGCTGAATTGTATTAATTTGCCAAATAAGTATACTAATTATTCAACTTTGAAGCCTAAGTAAGGATCCTAAACTAACGCTCATTCTACCTGTCTCGTAGTAGCAACTCAGACTGGTCAGAATTTCAAGCAACCGAGCAACTGTGGGCTGGCCCAGTTCTTCTCACTGTCACACAGAACCTTCTCACTGACACAGAACCATGGTCCAGAGAAGTTAGGGGTCTTGCCCAGGGCTTTGCATAGAACGGCAGGCTGGACAGCACTCAGGCCCATGTTCTCTCCATCACATACTTTCCTGAGCAGTGCCCTTAACAGCTCTGCAGTACCTTCACTAGACTTCTGAGTATCCTCTTTACTGTCACCAAGAGCTGCTTTTCCAGATGCTGGCTCCTCCTTGCTCTTCTCTTTGCTCTCGTACATCTTACGAATCACTGAGGTAGGGGTAAAGGAAGGAGAAAGCTGCAGAGGAAAACAACTGGCATTAGCACATTCTCTAAGTGCCTTTCTCTAATACTAAGCCAGGATTAATTGGTCAAGCTATTCAACAAAGAGTCCCCACACTGGTAGCATAGGCCAACTCTAGTATTCTGTTCTGTAGCTGCTGGATGAAAAACAGAATGGGGCAAATAGGCAGTGTCCCAATCACATCATCCCTTACTCACAACTCTGTGATACTAGGGATATGCCTATGCAGCCTCTGCTTCACACATTTCCCCAGCCTGGGATTAGGCTGGCAAGAGGGAAAGAACATGGCCAGAAATATACGTTGGAGCAACTTCCTTCTGTGAAACGACATTTCAAAGACAACCTCAGAACCAAAACTACTCCATATTCCTAATATTTCCCTTCTTAACTTGGCTACCAGAAAAGTTAATTATCTCAGTCTCCTTAGCCATCATGATTAATCACTTGAGTCATTTCTTATCTCTTCACTATTTCTACTTTGATGATTTTATTATCCATGTCCCTTTTCTCACCAAACTCTACATCTTTGATGGCAGGAGACAGGACATGATTTATGAACAGAAGAGCTCCTTCCAGATCCTGCTGCCTTTAAGGTGACTGGTGCAACGACCCACATGGGGTTCTGAAGCACACAGCAAAGTTTTTTTTCCTTCTTTTATCAGCTCTGAATAGATGATAAATATCTGTAGGGAATGAAACTTTTTTTTTTTAAGACAGGGACTCACTAGGGAGTGCAGTGGCATCATCTTGGCTCACTGCAAACTCCACCTTCTGGACTCAAGTGATCTCCCACTTCAGCCTCCGGCGTATAGCTCAGACCACAGATGTGCACTACCATGACTGACTGAAATTTCTTGTATTACTGATTTTTTGTATTAGACAGGATCTCACTAGGTTGCCCAGTCTGGTCTTGAACTCCTGAACTCAAGCAATCCACCTAGCTCAGCCTTTCAAAAGGCCTGGGATTACAGGTGTGAGCCACCACACCCGGCTAGAATGAAACTTTTTCTTTTTTTTAGACGGAGTCTTGCTCTGTCACCCAGGCTGGAGTTCACTGGCTTTATCTGGGCTCACTGCAACCTCCGCCTCCTGGGTTCAAGCAATTCTGCCTCAGCCTCCCCAGTAGCTGGGACTACAGGCGCCTGCTACCATGGCCAGCTAGTTTTTGTATTTTTAGTAGAGATGGGGTTTCACCATATTGGCCAGGCTGATCTCGAACTCCTGACCTTGTGATCCGCCCGCCTCAGCCTCCCAAAGTGCTTGGATTACAGGCATGAGCCACTGTGCCTGGCCAAATGAAACATTTTTTAAAGTAATGACAGTTATAAAACTAGACTTGTCACTGCATATAAGCAAACCCTTCTGTTCCAGCCTTAGTTCATATTACTGAGACCTGAAATGGGGAATCCGAACTTGTCAACTCCCCCACTACAAGTTTCACTGGACTCCCCACTGTCTGACCCAGTCACCCCTATCCATTTCATTTCCTGTCTCTCATTCTTGTCCTCCTGTCTCCCCACACCAGTTTCATTTCTTTGAACATACTACATCACCTCGTATGCCCTGGCCCATAATCATCTCTGCTGGAACATATTTTCCCCAATATAGGGGCTTCACTAAAATCCTAAGACTTAGACTGTGTCCTAAAAGGAAAAGACCTAATAGACAGGTATGAAAGACTACTAGGTCAGTTATTCCTTTGGAAGGAACTCAAGGACATTTAGGGCACACAGTGGTACAACACATGTACAACCAACCAAGGAGAAGCCTTAAAGTCCTTCACAGTCACTAAAGGTCACTGACCATGCTTGTGATGGAGGCAGCAGGGGCGGGGGAAGAGGAATTCCCTCGATGCACTGGTGCTGGTGACTTGGTCACTCGCTGTTGCCTGTGAACAAACCAATTATCAGCATGAACCCCAATCTGCTTAACTTCAAGTCTTAAAACTATATAATACTCAACGCCAGCCTCGGAATTTTAACATCCCCGTTCCCTTATCCAGTTCAATTTATGAAGCATTTATGCCTAACATATGCAGAAGCACATGCTAGGTTCTGAGGGAAGACAAAAGCAAAATGAAACATGGTCCCAGTCTTGTAAGAGCTCTCAGTTTAGTTGGGGAGACAGTCACATAGAGCAAACCAAGGCATGTAGATATTAGGCACCATTAAAGTACAATGGGAAAGTTGGAGGGGTTAGAAAGAATGACAGGGCACTGCAGGGATGCTTCTTGAGGAAGAAGCTGCATTAAATTGGGTGTGATCAACAAGAAGCTAAAGATGGAGAACAATAGTCCAGGTAGACAGAACAGGTACAGAAACTTGGGAGGGCCTTGGGAGTTGTAGGGTTATCCAGAGCTGGCGTATAGTTTACTGCAGACTGCACCAGTGAGGTACACTAGGGAGGGCCTTCATTCTTGGGTTGGCTGTGCTTCACTGGGCAGGGAGCAGCAATAATTAGCACACTGCCTGGCACAGAACTGATGCTCTGTGTGACACTCGTTCAAATGAAATACAGAATCGTAAGTTTGAGCTATTTTAGGACTACTCTTGGTCTACACAAGATTGATCTCAGGCCTCAAAGGTCAAGACCCAAGTATAGTCACTGACTTGATCTGAATCACAGAGAGACGGAAAACCAAAATTTATGGCTTCTTTCTAGTTAGTACCCCATTGCTGCCATACTGTGACTGTGAGAATGACAACACGGGCAAACAAATCAGTACTATTCTGAGTGACTAAATGACGAACCCCAAACTTGGGGGTTCCACATGACCTTTCATTTTAGTAAACATATTTGAGCACCTGCTACAGACATTGTTCCAGGTTCTTGGGATACAGCAGTGAACAAAAGAAAAAAATCTCTGGCCTCATAAAGGTTACATTCTTGGGGCTGCAGGATGGGGTGGGGTTACAACAGGTAGGGAAACAAAAAACAAACAGCATGCTAGACAGTGATGATAAAATTAAAACAAGCAAGGTAAGGGGAAAGACATGTTTGTTTGAGGGACACAACTATACACAGGGAGAACCTGAGAGGCTGACACTGATCCAAAACATGAAGGCTAGATTGACACTGACTCGCATCTACTTGCTAGTTTTGAGTAAGCCACGTTTTAAAAACCTAAGTTTTCTGTATCTGTAAAATGCAGTTACGCACCCCCTCATCTACCTCACAGGGTTGATTCGAACATCATATAAAATTCTGGGCCAGGTGCAGTAGCACATGCCTGTAATCCCAGCACTTTGGGGATCAAAGCAGGTGAATCACTTGAGGCCAGGAATTCAAGACTAGTCTGGCCAACATAGCGAAACACCATCTCTACTAAAAATACAAAAAATTAGCTGGGTATGGCGGCACACTCCTGTAGTCCTAGCTACTCGGGAGGCTGAGGCACGAGAATCGCTTGAACCCAGGAGAAGGAGGTTGCAGTGAGCCAAGATTGTGCCACTGCACTCCAGCCTGGGCAACAGAGCGAGAGACTGCCTCCAAAACAACAACAACAACAAGAAAAACCTGATGTTAAAAGTACTCTCTGAAAGTCACAAAATCACCATCAGTGAATACTAGGTAACTACATTATGCTACAGAGAGAAAGCACATGAGAGGGGTTCAGCAGACGAGTCTGGAGCTCTCTGTTTCAGTTGAGGTGTGCTATAAATAGGATGTGTTTGTGTAAGGGTATCTCCTGGTCTCAGTGTCTTCTGAAACAGTTAACAGGTAAAACCAGCTGAAGTAAAACACTGAGGCACTACGGTAGTAGCTTTAAGAATCACATCAAAACATTAATTACCAAGTATTTTAAGGGTGGACTAAACTGTAGTGTTCAGGAATGTGTATTTTGGTGATAAAACTCAAAAATAATTAAGGTAGTGATTACTTTTAAAGGCTGGACAGTGGACAGTTCTGAGGAGAAAAAGGGGTATTACTGGCACAGGGCGCATGGAGGGCCTCTGAGAAGTTAACAAGGAAGTTTGCCTTATAATAAGCTACACATTTGTTTTATACAGTTTTCTTTATCTGTTATTTTATGATAAAACAATACTGCCAATGCTTTCCGTTTTCTCCCCAACTTATAATTCCATTTTACCACGTGTTGCAAGTAAAAAAAGAAGAGAGTGAGCTCAGTAATCTACTTGTTAACAACTCTGATCAACAAACCCATCAGCTCTGGCCAACAAACTGTTGATGTAGCAAACCTGCATCAAGGGAGTTTGATAAGAACATCTCATCTGTGGGGAAAGGAATAAGGAGCTATGCTAGTTCCATTTGTAAAAATGCATTAACTGGTAGAAACATCCTAAAATTTTAAAATATATTTACTCATAACAATCTTGAGGTAAATTAGGTGAGCGACATCCCTTCCAAATGGCTAATTAGCAAACTCAAAGAAAAAAAGTAATTTGTAAATCAAGAACAGAAATAAAACCATATAGAATGAAAACCCTATGCCCTTGCAGCAGCATTTAATCATATTTCCTCTATTTAATCTATTTCTTTGGATTGGGATGTAATTTCTCCCACATACTGAACAACACACCACAGTATGTGCAACAGAATTATAGTGTAGATAAGTCATTTGTTAATTTCAGGAAAACTATATCTGTAAATCTCCACATGAGTAGGATTAGTAATTTACCTGTTTCTGAATCCATCTCTGGTTCTGTCCACCTGTGGTTTGCCAAAACCAGGTTGGTAGAAGTTTGCTGTCTGTACAGCCAGGTCATGTGGCAAGGCCAGCCCCTCTAAAGCTGCCTGTTGCAACTCCAGCTGGCTCATCTGCTGAAAAGAAGTGAGAGGGGAGGGTCAGGAGAAGAGTGAGGACACAGCACACCTTCTTCAAAGGTCTCTCCTTCACTCTTAGAAAGGCAGGTTAAGCAGAAGCTGAGAAAAATTAGGTACTACAAACTGAGTAAATTGTGCTGTCATTGCACTGAATAAGATTTTTAACAATTTAAGTATTACTGGAATTACTCAGCAAATTGTCTAACCTTCACTGAGCTTGAAATATAGATCAAAACCATTTCTTTGTTTTAGAGACAGGGTCTCACTCTACCACCCAGGCTGGAGTACAATGACACCATCATAGCTCACTGTAGTCTCAAATTCTTAGGCTCAAACGATCCTCCTGCCTCAGCCTCCTGTGTAGATGGGACTAAAGATGCATGCCACCATACCTGGCTCATTTTTTAAATTTACTTTTGGGCTCAAGCGATCCTCCTGCCTCGGCTTCCCAAAGTGTTGGGATTACAGGCATGAGCAGACATGCCTGGCCTCGAAACTATTTCTAAGAATCACAGTAATTCAGCTCTCCACCCCACATCTACCAATAGGGTGAAGGGCAAGCAAGAGATGGAGTTTCAGAAAGAGCTCAGCCTGACCTGGGCCGTGATGGGGCTCATGGGTTTGCGCATGCCTTGGAATGGATCTCCGAGTAGCTGCTGTGGTCCTGGTGTGAAACCTGTCAGGAAAGTTACAGTATCAGTGAGTACCAAGATGGTACGTGTGCATCAGGGAGGCATTTTCATTAATGCATGCCACTTCTTGCTGAACACCATCTCTTGGAAAGCACTGATTTCTTGGGCTGACAGATGTTCTCCCTCTGTACCCCAACAGTGGGCTATGCGGACCTCAACCAGATCACTGCCTGAATTGCTGTGTATCCACCTTCTCAACTAAACCATCAGCTTTGTTCCTTTTAAAGCCAAGACCTTTATCTGGGAAAGAAGAGCTTTTCCAGCCAGCAGTTTGTCCCATTATTACTCAGCCAGCTGGTATCTAAAGCAGACACCATTGCTCCGAGAGTACACATTCTCTCCATTCTATCTGTTTGACTGCGGACAGAAGATTTCAAAAAATGCCTCCTGAGGTTTGTTTGGCAGGAGCCAGAGTGGTCAGCAGCCTAAAGTGGTTCAGGATGGCAGGAACACTATGACATTCCATGCAAATACTTTGCTAAGACACTTTCTGGAACTTTTCTTTCAGTCACATTCTGAATTAGCCATAAGACTTAACAGCAGGTTGTCCATCACACTTAACAGCTTCATAGAGAACCACTACAATGACTTCTACTGTATCAAAGAAAAACTTAAGAAGCCGAATTAACTTTTTTTTAGATTGAATTCCCAAAGTAAGGAATAGGACTAAAGAGCTGGATAAAAGATTTCAAGAAAAAAATATCTATGACATGAACGTATTCACCTAGAAGGGCAATTGATAAGATATCTTCCACGTTTGCTCCCCCATTCCCCGAAAGTATAATTTTTTTTTTTTTTTGAGACAGAGTCTTGCTCTGTTGCCCAGGCTGGAGTACAGTGATGCGATCTTGGTTCACCACAACCTCTGCCTCTCGGATTCAAGCAATTCTGTCTCAGCCTCCCAAGGAGCCAGGATTACAGGCATGCACCGTCATGCCTGGCTATTTTTTTGCGTTTTGAGTAGAGATGGGTTTCACCATGTTGGCCAGGCTGGTCTCAAACTTCTGACCTCAGGTGATCCGCCCACCTCAGCCTCCCAAAGTGCTAGAATTACAGACGTGAGCCACCACACCTTGCCATAAAATCCATATTTCTTTTTGGCAAATAAGCATACTTACCAATTGGTGATGGTATTCTTGGGCGAAGGTAGTCTGCTGAGGCTGCTCGAGTTTGAAACACCTGTGACAAGGGAGGAGAGGGTGCTCTTTGGCCCAGTAAAGATGTTGTGGGCTCCAAGCTCCCCATAAGGCCACTCAGAAGATTGGAAGAAGCAGGTCTCTGAACTGGTTGACCCAGAAGTTCCTAAAGGCAGAAAAGCCAAATCCCTGTGAACAAACTTAGTTCTTCCTTCTACTCAGAGGCTGTGAGTTATGGATTAACTTTTGAGAGCCACAAGATGAATCTCCCTCATGCTTAACTGAAGGACTTGCCATATGTACATGCAACACATTTCTCTGAATGTTCAGCTAGCAACATTTGCTCTAAGTTAGTGCTACAAATAGAGGTTACTTTTTTTTTTTTTTTTTTTTTTTTTTTGAGACAGTCTCATTCTATCACGCTGGCTGGAGTGCAATGGCGTGATCTCGGCTCACTGCAACCTGCACCTCCTGGGTTCAAGCGATTCACATGCCTCAGCCTCCTAAGGAGCTGGGATTGCAGGCGTGTGCCACCACACCTGGCTAATTTTTGTATTTTTAGTAGAGTCAGGGTTTCACCATGCTGGCCAGGCTGGTCTCCTGACCTCAGGTGATCTGCCCACCTCAGCCTCCCAAAGTATTAGGATTATAGCCGTGAGCCCCTGTGACCAGCTGGATACTTTTAAGTTCCACAGAAACTGCAAAGCAAACTAGAAGTCAAGGCTTAGTTTGTCAACTTTTTTAGCCACCCCCTATCTCCTGCCCATTGAGATTAACACCAACACCAAAGTATGTTAAGCAACAAGATCACAGCTCTTATTGCCAGGCAACATAGATCATTTTCTAAGGCCCAAAGCTGGACCACTAGACAAAACCGGTTCAGAAGACTACTGTTCAAGACTTCAGTAAGATTGTGAAGTACCTGCAGGATGTTCTTAGGGACAGGCTGGCCTGGAATCTCAGCAGGGGACATCAAATGGCTTTCAAGGTTTCGCTAAAAAAGTCAAAGGAAAACTGGTTTTAACTTTCTTAACTCACTTAACTTACAGATTGATTGAGGACCACAAGAAAGCATAAAATACTCCTCCTAGAGAGTTGATAGCAGAATGATGCTCAAGTCACAGAAAACTTAGACCAACTTGTTCTGCTCTCATCACACAGGTCTCAAAGATCTGGGAATCAAAAGACTGTTCACATGTACATGCAAAGTCCACTCAGAGATTGTCACTATGCTAACCCTAGTCCATTTCCCTGTTTCTAACATTGACCAAAAGAAGGGGGAAAAATGGTGAAATTGGGGAACACTTACTTGAGACAACTCTTGCTACCCATTATCTTTAACAAGATTTACTGGACACACAGACACACATTTTGAGACAGGGATGCACAGACACACACACACACAGAGACACACACACATTTTGAGACAGGGCCTTGTTCTGTTGCCCAGGCTGGAGTACAGTGGTGCAATCATGGTTTGCTGCAGCTTTGACCTCTTAGGCGCAAGTGATCCTGTCATCTCAGCCTCCTGAGTAGCTGGGAGGGACTACAGGTGTGTGCCACCACACCCAACTAATTTTTTTTTTTTTTTGTAGAGTTGGGGTTTCGCCATGTTGCCCAGGCTGGTCTTGAACTCCTGGGCTCAAGCAGTCCTCCCGCCCTGGCCTCCCAAAGTGCTGGGATTATAGGCATGATCCTCCACACCCAGCCTACACATACAGTTTTAAAATACTAGCAAACAACATGCAGGTTTAGCCAAAACGGTTATATTTCAGAGTTTCATATTTCAGGAAATTTAAGCTTTATTATTTTTAAACAAGCTGTTCCAAAATAGGTGTCACATACAGGGAAAAATTCAAATCCTCCACTCTTAAAGCAGTAATGGTTACTTTTTATTTTATTTTTTTTTGAGACAGGTCTATGTTCCCCAGGCTGGCCCTGAACTCCTGAGTTCAAGCGACCCTCCCACCTTGGCCTCCCAAGCAGCTGGAACTACTGGCGTATACCACCAGGCCTGGCCAGTGGTTACATTTTGTGCATCCAACCTGGAGTCCCCTCCTGCACTTCAGGACATCACTATGCCCATTTAGCTCTGCATTAAGTGCTGTCTCTGGTGTAGTTTCCCTTCCACTAGATGGAGCTCTCAAGGTCCAAAGCAGTGTCTAGGCATGACAAATAGCCCAAGGATACCCAAGTATTTTACTGTTGGTTTTGGAACTTGGACTAAAGGCAGGTGATTTCATAAGGTATCTCTTTAAGAGTCATTTCCATCTAACAAAAACAAATAGACAACTTTATACCACATGGCTTATTATATTTGGAGGATGGAATCTATAATTTAAAACAGAATTTAGATTGAACCAACATGTATTATTTTTGGATGAACCAATATGACTGAATCTAAATGGATGGAGGCAGATCAGAAATAGTATATAAAACATACACAGTAGTAATTAAAGACACTGAATTCGAAAAGTAAACCATGACTTAACAACATGCAAATTAAGCAATATTTTAAGATAACACTTGCTATTCTTATTCCATTACTTTCCTTGTTGCATTCTTTCCTGTTAGCCGAGTTTGTCTTAGCCTTTTCCTAGCCACTTGAATTATGACATCCATCCCCCCTTTGACAGGTGTTTGAGGCTCCTTTGCTCAGCTAAAACCAGATATACTTCAGAGTACTAAAACCCCAACATCAAACCAACTGCCCTTACAACTCAGAGTAAATTGTGTTAATATGAAATCCTAGAATCATGTCTGCAATAAAATATGGAAAAACGGTCTGGGCGCGGTGGCTCATGCCTGTAATTCTAGCACTTTGGGAGGCTGAGGTAGGTACATCACCTGAGGTCAGGAGTTCAAGACCAGCCTGGCCATCAGGGTGAAAGCCCATCTTATTTAAAAAATAGTGGAAAAACATGAGGTAAACTGCTGAATCCCCTGCTTCCACAGTTTTAGTTGCTCACACCAAAAGAAAGAAGCTAATTACAAGATATAAACCACACTATTGCAGTCAGCACCCAATTACCAAGACACAAGGAAACAAGAAAGTAAAATAAGATAGTCTATCATCTTTCAATCTGGTCTTCATTTGAAAGCATTTGTATCTAATAACTCTTTGTATAAAAATAACTCAAGGCTGGGTGCGGTGGCTTATGCCTCTAATCCCTGCACTTTCGGAGGCCAAGGCAGGCAGATTACCTGAGGTCGAGTTTGAGACCAGCCTGGGCAACATGACGAAACCCTGTCTCTACTAAAAATATAAAAATTAGCCGGGTGAGGTGGTGGGCACATGTAGTCCCAGCTACTCAGGAGGCTGAGGCAGGAGGATCACTTGAATCCAGGAGGCAGAGGTTGCAGTGAGCTCAGATTGCACCACTGCACTCTAATCTAAGCACAAGAGCAACCCTCCATCTCAAAAAAAAAAAAAAAAAAAACAAAACTCTGAAACAATTTACAGGATCATTCTCCTGCAACTGGCATGGTGTGGTCAGACACAAAGAAGTCAGTCTACCTATCTGAGGTGCCTCTGCCTCCTTTCAAGGGTAGAAGGTCAGTCCTGGCACTAAGGAATAATGGCACCTCTGACTGAGCAGGTTGAAATCTCTCATCACTGTTGGTCAAATAAGGAATGCTAAAAGTCAGTTGCTTTCTCTTGGTATAAGACATAATGAATCAAACAGCTATTGCTATTTGCATCTTGGCTAACTGCTAAGTTCCCAGGCAAGCAGGGAACAGGAAAAAAAAAAACAAAACAAAACAGGGAGAACTCAATTTGGTAAATTTGCTATAACTTAGCAACTAGAATAAGTCTATGTTTATGTTTTTATTATTCATATCTACCCTGCTTCCCCATCAGTCTGTATCAAGAGATAGTGATATTAACACATAGGCTATGGGTGAGAACTACCCTCTAAAAATTGTTAGGACAAAGACCAGTACATTATAAACACCTGCACTTACAAGGTGACATGCAGTTGTGTCACCTTACAACCTAACTTCATGCCTACAAGTGTTGTTTAATTTGGAGCCACAGCTTTTTCCATTAGTAATCTGACAGAACGTAATTATCTTGACAAACCCATCTTGGACCACCCTCCCCTTTTTTTTTTTTTTTTGAGATGGAGTCTCACTCTGTTGCCCAGGCTGGAGTGCAGTGGCATGATCTTGACTCACTGCAACTTCCATCTCCTGGGTTCAAGTGATTCTCCTGCCTTGGCCTCCCAAGTAGCAGGGACTACAGGCACCTGCTCCCACGCCCAGCTAATTTTTTTATTTTTAGTAGAAATAGGGTTTCACCATGTTGGCCAGGCTTGTCTCGAACTCTTGACCTCAAGTGATCCGCCTGCCTCAGCCTTCCAAAGTGCTGGGATAACAGATGTGAGCCACTGTGCCCAGCCTCATCTTAGATACTTTACAAATGATTTGCATGACTGCAAGAAAGCAGGTAATCCCTAGTATCTGGGAATAATTAGAAGATGTGAAAATAAAAATTTTACTATACAAATATGGTAAAGTATATGAACTTAAGTAGCTGAATAACAAGAAAATTTTCTCTGGAGATCATCTGAAAAGATAGTTTTATACCTCATTTTAGCAGTGACAAAGTTATACAGGCATTATATAAGACTGAATCTTTTACTCTTTATACTGTCACTCACAATACATATAAATTAACCACAAGCCTGCTTTTTCTAGTAATAAATAATATATAAATAATTAAGGAACACACAAAAGCATCAAGGACCAAATGACTACTAAAGAATTTCCAACTTACTCAGAATACCATTTTAAAAATCCATTTATTGTGGTGGGCAGCAGGAGACAAAAGAAAGGGAGAAAAGGGCGGGATTTGTGCCAGATACTTACGCTGACTTTGGGCTGAGAAGGCAAAGTCCCACTTGCCTTCATTGTGCTCACTAGCTTGTTGAATGCAGTCATGTCTCCATCTTTCTTGAGTTGTCGATTGTTGGTTACAGCATTCAAGGTCTCTTCTAGGTGTTCTGCCATGAAGGGAGTTGAATTCTTCACTTGTTGGTCCACCTTCAAGCCCTTCAGCCCTGCTTCTACCTCTTCCACTGAAAGCACAACCCCTGAATGTGCTGAGAAGTTGAGAAAGGCCAGGTTAAATCAAGCAAAGAGATATCTGGTAGGAATTATCTTTGGCTAGTATGATAGATAAGATGGAAATAAATCTATTTCAAAATTGAGATGAGACTGTCAGAAATGGCTTACACCAAAAACAGACAAACTGAAGACACTTAAAATCATATTGAGTACTAAGAAAGAGATGGCATAAACTAAACCGACAATGTTTAGATGCTAGAAACCAGGGGACCACAACTATGAGGTGTTATGCTTTAAAAGTTGACAAGCTCCTGCTGTGCATCCTGCAGAAGGATATGAATCCCAGATAGCCCAACACTGGCAAGATTGCTACCTGCACTGTGGTCATTATATCACTAAGTTTTTATGTTGAGGATTTATAGCCTAAGCAAGAACGTGGAAGACTGTCGCAAAGTTGTGAGGAAATGGTACGTTAATGTTCTGGAGGAATAAAACATTCACTAGAGTTTGTTTTCAACATTCACTGGATTACTACAATCAGGCCCTAGGTAAGAACTTAAAGGAAAATTTCCCATAGAGCTCAAAGCCCACTGTGAGATTCTCAAAGAGGTGGTATTGTTTGATGAAATTAGTTTTTAAAAGAGAACATTAAACAAAATCCCAATATATATTTGACTATTTATGAACAGAGGTATGGTAGAGCCCACTGCCTGAAGACTGATCATCTAGACTTTTTCAGATATCTAAAACAGATGTTCATAAACACTTACAGCTTTCTTTAAGTTTTTCTTTATTTGCAGAAAGGCTCGAAAGAAGCGGTTTCAAATCCACTTTGGCTTTCTGTAGCATTTCTAAAATATCCACTTTATTTTCAGTATGGTCTTCCAATGGTATAGGAGCAAAGTAATTCCCCGAGTTCTGTCCAGGAGAGATGATGGCTTGCTCCAGACCTATTATTGAAAATAAATATACTTAAAATTAATATGTTCCAATAAAAAAACATACCTTTCAACAGTTTTTTTCTTTTTGAGATGGAGTTTCACTCCTTCACCCAGGCCAGAGTGCAATGGTGTGATCTCGGCTCACTGTAACCTCTGCCTTCCAGTTTCAAGTGATTCTCCTGCCTCAGCCTCCCAAGTAGCTGGGACTACAGGCGTGCACCACCATGCATGGCTAATTTTTGTATATTTAGTAGAGATGGGCTTTCACCATGTTGGCCAGGCTGGTCTCAAACTCCTGACCTTGTGATCTGCCTGCCTCAGCCTCCCAAAGTGCTGGGATTACAGGCATGATCCACTACGCCTGGTCCCTTCAACAATATTAAAAGGACACAAACTGAAGGCCTTTTAGTTGTCCAGAGACCCTTCGACCCTAATTGACTCCTGACCAATGAAGACAGAATGGAACCTTATCAGAGAAAAACCCAGGTTTACCTTTAAGGCCAGAATCTGAAGCCATTTTACCTGCAAGTCTCTCTAGCTCTTCGTGTGGTGTTGACCCAAGACTGCTGGATCGGCTTCCTGATCTGCTCGGGTTAGAGAACCACCTACTGAACCGACTGGCAGAGACTGACCCTTCTCCCAAAACATCTTCTATCATCTGAAGAAAAAGACAATAAAAACTAAGTTTCTAGATGAAAAAGGACAAGAAGGTTCAAATCTTATGAAAGGGTCACTTACTTTGAAACTTCCTTTGATGCTGGTGACTTAAAGATAAACACTCTCAGAACCCAAGAATTTGAACACCTTTTTCTTCCCACTTCCTGAGTCATATCTGAATAACCCAAACTCAGGTATAACCAACTTTTCTTTTTAATTAATTCATTTTTTAAGTCAGAGTCTTGCTCTGTTGCCCAGGCTGAAGTACAGTGGTGCAATCTTGGCTCACTGCAACCTCTACCTCCCAGGTTCACGTGATTCTCATGCCTCAGCCCCTCGAGTAGCTGAGACTACAGGCATGTGCCACCACACACCCGGCTAAAATTTTTTTCTCTATTTTTAGTAGACACGGGGTTTTACCATGTTGGCCAGGCTTGTCTTGAGCTCCTGACCTCAAATGATCCATCTGCCTTGGCCTCCCAAAGTGCTGGGATTAAAGGCATGAGCCACTGCACCCGCCTACTTTCTAAGAATATAAAGCAAAGCTTCTATGCTACAAAAAGTGTTTCGGTTTTCTATCCTTTGCCTCAGGAGAAAATCCATGTACTACCAAATGTTCTCAGAGGACAGTGTCAAAATCAAAATCAACACACAGCATTCCACTGACAAGCTGATGAGTGACCTTCAACTAAACATCGAGTATGGGGAAAGGATGAAAGAAAATCATTGCTTCAAACTTGGTGGCTTCAAGGTTGTAATGAACATTATGAAATTCAATCCTGACAGTTTCAGAAGTCAAAGGCTAAAAAAGTAGAGCTCATAAAAATCGTAATTCTAGGCCAGGCATGGTGGCTCACGCCTATAACCCCAGCAGTTTGGGAGGTTGAAGCGGGCGGATCACCTGAGATCAGGAGTTTGAGACCAGCCTGACCAAAATGGAGAAACCCCATCTCTACTAAAAATACAAAAAAATTAGCAGGGTGTGTTGGCACATGCCTGTAATCCCAGCTACTCGGGAGGCTGAGGCAGGAGAATCGCTTGAACCTGGGAGGTGGAGGTTGCGGTGAGCTGAGATTGCGCCATTGTACTCCAGCCTGGGCAATAAGAGCGAAACTCCATATAAAAAGAAAAAAAAAATTCATCTGGGCATGGTGGCTCATGCCTGTAATCCCAGCACTTTGGGAGGCCACGGCAGGCGGATCACGAGGTTAGGAGTTCGAGACCAGCCTGGCCAACAAGATGAAACTCCATCTCTACAAAAAATACAAAAAGTTAGCCAGACATAGTGGCGCATGCCTATAATCCCAGCTACTCTGGAGGCTGAGGCAGGAGAATCACTTGAACCCAGGAGGCGGAGTTTGTGGTGAGAGGAGATCATGCCATTGTACTCCAGCCTGGGTGACAGAGCAAGACTCTGTCTCAGAAAAAAAAATATATACATATATCTCATAATTCCAAGTAAGCATTTAGAAAAATTATCAGACTATGGAAGATGAACTTTCAACTGATATCTAATTCCTGTTTGAGCTTTATGGGGCATTTTCAGGTGTTTTCTGTTTGTCTGCTTCCAAATCCAACCTCCATAGTTTTTGTTTAATAAGGGCAATTAAAAAATGTACTATGATCTAAAATAATTTCTTTAGAATTATGAAATAGCGCCAACCTTCCTTACAAACTAGATTTAAGCATTTTTTTTAAAATTTCAATTCAAATCATACCATAAATTCAAATATCCAAATTGATTTTTTTGCAGTATTCTTCTCAATATTCAGAAAAGACTAGATAGAGCAAACATCTGTCCAAAAATCAGAGATATCCATAAAAATAAGGCATATACTTTCCCTTCAATCCCAATGATAAACAGAAAACATACTTTCTCAAACACTAGTACATGGATGACAGAATTAGTGACTTTTATTTGAAATCTAAAACCCACAGTTTCCAAAGTTAAACAGGGGAAGCTTAGATTTATTCTTTGTTCTTATCTGGAAGAATGCTTTCCTAATCCATACCCAAACTAAGCCCCAAAATACTTCTCTATTTTAATTCAAGACCCAATTTAATTACTGTTTCTAGAATTTCTATTTTCAGAGGAATTATCTAGACAGTTTCAATCACATTCCACCTGTAGATGCTCACACCTTAAATAATGCTGACTTTTAAATGCAATAATTTTGTATTAATTAAAATATAAGAGAAGCATTAGGAGTGATACATTGTTTTGAAAAACTGGGGAGTGTATCCAAGATATAAGCATCTTAGTGATAACCAGGAATTCTAAAAATAACTAAAAAAAAAAAAAAAAAAAAAAAAAAAAAAAAGCCGGGGGCAGCACACGCCTGTAATCCCAGCACTTTGGGAGGCCCAGGCAGGTGGATCACCTGAGGTCAGGAGTTTGAGACCAGCCTGGTGAAACCTGTCTCTACTAAAAGTACAAAAATTAGCTGGGGGAATGGTTGCGGGCACCTGTAATCCCAGCTACTCCGGAGGCTAAGGTAGGAGAATCACTTGAACCCATGAGGTGGAGATTGCAGTGAGCCAAGATCGGACCATTGCACTCCAGCCTTGGTGACAGAGAGTCTGTCTAAAAAAAAGAAACAAAGACAACATAATTTAAAATGTTTCAATGCTGAAAAGAGCTTGAAGTTTACAAATAACAAAAGTAATGGCTTTGCATTTTAACTCCTTTTATTTCCTTTGATCATACTGCATAAGAAAAAAGATACGGAGAAAGAACATGAGAAAGCAAAGGAAATGAATACAAAGTATCTGGACATTCTCTAAAGATATTAAAGTAAGTGATGAAAGTCCATTCCCGTATTTTGTCTAGTAACCAATTTTGCTTCTGGTAGACAAGCAAAACTTTTATTGTAGTGAAAGCATAACAAGTAGAAACAGGTCACTTTTACACACATGTAGTGGAAGTACAAATTTCAAGAAACTAAAGCATCTTAAACATGAAAAAGTTTAAATTAAATTTAACCTAATCAGTCATTTTTAACCACAGAGCAAAACAGGACATTCTATAGCAGGGCCTCCTTCACATACCCTGGTAGAGAAGTAAAGACCTGGGCCCACTGCTCTGCCTTCTTGGTCAGGGTATCGCCTCTGCTACATCACCATCAGCCATCAGCTGATTGAGAAGAGGAGCCTGGGAACTGCGATTGGGGTTTCAGCGGCCCTTATTAGAGTAGATTTTTAACAGCATTTTAAAGGTAACCTAATATGGCTATTAGTCTGGTCCTTCAAACCAGGTCATTTAGACAAGTCACATCCTTGGATTCATAATAACATTCTGCTAATCAAACACGTTCCATGAAATATTTTTGTTCTCTGACAATTACTTGGTTGTATTGATCAATGCTTTGTATTACTTTCCATTTTTATAGTAATTTTTTATTTTGTATTTGTTTCACTATAGTTTCATTTTTTTTGTTTTGCTTTCTAATGTATTCATTTAAGGCTATACATTTTCTTCTGCACATACTTCTGATCACCAAGATTTTTCTATTTTATGTCATCTTCCTGTTGTTAATCACTCTAAAACATTCACTATTTCCAATTTGACTTCATTCAGTATAGTTACACACCTATGTGTCACGCACTACAGAAACAGTACCATATTTTAAAAAACATTTTTAATTACTTATTTAAATTTGCATGTATTCCAAATGTTCTGTCTGTATACATTTTTCTGGCTTTTGTCAATTTCTGAGGCACTGTGATACCAGTGAATATAGTCCACACATGTGTATGTGTGTGCATATATATATATATTTTTGAAACAGTCTTGCTCTGTCACCAAGCTGGAGTGCAATGGTGCCGTCTCACTCACTGCAACCTCCGACTCCCTGGTTCAAGCGATTCTCCTGCCTCAGCCTCCTGAGTAACTGGGATTACAGACATGTGCCACCATGCCCAGCTAATTTTTGTATTTTAGTAGAGATGGGGTTTCACCATGTTGGTCAGGCCAGGCTGACCTTGCAATCTGCCCACCTCAGCCTCCCAAAGTGCTGAGATTACAGGCGTGAACCACCATGCCAGCCGTGTGTGTATATTTTTGATCCTTGTGTTTCCTTGGCTTGAAAGTAAGCTCTGCGAGGGGAACTTTATTTTGTTTACTACCATAGCCTTAGGTCCTAGAACAGTGCCCAGTGGTTAGAACTGCTCAATAGTTTAAGACAGGGTCTTGTTCTGTAGCCCAGGCTGGCGTACAGTGGTGTGATCACTGGTTGCTATAGTGTCAAACTCCTGGGCTCAGTCTCCCGAATAGCTAGGACTATAGAAGCATGCCACCACAGCCAGCTAATTTTTATTTTTTTTAGCAGGGTCTCACAAGCTAGTCTCAAACTCCTGGCCTCAAGTGATCCTCCTGCCTCAGCCTTTGATAGATATTTCCAAGTAAAACAAACAAATGCATTATTTGAGATTTCCTTTGTAGCCTAGTAATTTGATTAAGTTACATAAAAGATAGTGTATTCTCATTTTTGTTATAAAGTTCTGTTTATATTAACACCCAACATTTGTAGAGCTTACTAATCATTTAATACTGTTTTAAGCACTTTACATACTTGTCAACTGATACACATCCTTTACAGCCTTTCTTATTTTTCCCAACTGACTTGCAATATTCTGAGTACTGTGTATTAGAGTTCAGTGGTTATATAACACAGAGCATCTGTTTTTTATTGACCTCAGTTTTACTTTTTAGTGATCTATTATGGAATATAGAATTTAATAGCACCTCCATGGAAAACATGGAGACAGAGTTAATAGCTTAGTTCTGATTGCCTAGCATTAACCACGTTTTCGCTGAGGTTAAAGGCCAGAGGACGAAACAGGGCTCAGTTGCTATTCCTACCTTTATGCTTCAGAGGTAGTATATTTGGAAGAGTTAAGAGAAGAAACTCATTATTGGAACTGTATAAATTACAAGTAAGTTTCCATCAATTACTGGCTGTGTGACTTTGGGCAAGTTATTTAAATTCTATGCCTGTTTCCTCATCTGTAAGTGAAAATAGTAATCTAATTTATATGGGATTTGTGAAGATTAGATGACTTACTGTATGTAAAGCTCTGTACATACAATCAGCACTGTATGCATGTTACCCATTATTAAAGGTTTAGGCTTAGGCTAAGCATGGTGGCTCACGCCTGTAATCCCAGCACTTTGGGAGGTCGAGGTGGGCGGACCACTGGAAGTCAGGAGTTCAAGACCAGCCTGGCCAACATGGTGAAACCCCGTCTCTACTAAAAATACAAATATAAGCCGGGCATGGTGGTGTGGATCTGTAATCCCAGCTACTCAGGAGGCTGAGGCACAAGAATGGCTTGAACCTGGAGGCAGAGCTTGCAGTGAGCTGAGATCACACCACTGTACTCCAGCATAGGTGACAGAGTGAGAAACTCTTGTCTCCAAAAAAAAAAAGGAAAGAAAATAAAAGAAAAAAAAGATTTCCATCTGTCTTCTAAGAGAGAGAAAAAAGTCACTAAACAGTTGATGTGGAAAAAAAAATACTGTA
This sequence comes from Cacajao melanocephalus, assembly GCA_963573385.1. NCBI lineage: Eukaryota > Metazoa > Chordata > Mammalia > Primates > Pitheciidae > Cacajao > Cacajao melanocephalus. The sequence goes on from CAUYLG010030148.1 coordinate 53,108, forward strand.
CCCTCAGAAGTTAAGAATTTGAAAGGGCCACTCAGTTTAGATCAACTAAATTAAGCTTCCATCTGAATATGATCCAAAGGACTGGGTTGGGAGACTGCAGGTGAGGCATGTGTCTAGGAGACTTACAATTAAAATTGCTGCTAGAAGTTTAGGAACAAAATCACATGAAGAGTTGCCAACATTGATTTGGAGCCACATTCCATATGCTCCAGAGCAGTGCTACAGACAAGCGTGGACCATGCTGGTCTATATTCAGGTAAATTCAGGAAGTGAGAATAAATGCTTAGAAAGTGGTTGGGCATGGTGGCTCACACCTATAATCCCAGCACTTTGGGAGGCCAAGACAGGTAGATTACTTGAGATCAGGAATTTGAGACCAGCCTGGCCAACATGGTGAAACCCCCGCCTCTACCAAAAATACAAAAATTAGCTGGGTTTGGTGGTGGGACCTGTAATCCCAGCTACTTGTGAGGGTGAGGCAGGAGAATCACTTGAACCTGAGAGGCAGAGGTTGCAGTGAACTGAGATTACACCACTGCACTCCAGTCTGGGCGACAGAGCAAGACTGTGTCTCCAAAATAAAAAAAAAAGGCAGGGTGCGGCAGCTCATGCCCGTAATCCTAACACTTTGGGAGGCCAAGGCAGGCAGATTGCCTGAGCTCAGGAGTTTGAGACCAGCCTAGGCAACACAGTGAAACCCCGTCTCTACTAAGCTACAAAAAATTAGCCAGGCACGGTAGCGCACACCTGTAGTCTCAGCTACTTGGGAGGCTGAGGCAGAACTGCTTGAACCTGGGAGGTGGAGGTTGCAGTGAGCCAAGATTGCACCACTGCACTCCAGCCTAGGTGGCAGAGCAAGGCTCCATCTCCAAATTAAAAAAAAGAAACTTTTACACCAATTTGGTTTTGCCATGACATTTGTACTTTATACTGAAACACTGGTCTTCAATGGAATGGAAATAAAGCCTCGCACTTCATCATAGAAAATTTAAGAAGAGAATGGGCGCAGTGACTCATGTTTGTAATCACAGCACTTTGGGAGGCTGAGGTGGAAAGATCATGAGGTGAAGAGATCGAGGCCAGCCTGGCCAACACGGAGAAACCCCATCTTTACTAAAAATATAAAAATTAGCTGGGCATGGTGGTGTGCACCTGTACTCCCAGCTACTCGGGAGACTGAGGCAGGAGAATTGCTTGAACCCAGGAGTGGAGGTTGCAGTGAACCAAGATCAGGCCACTGAACTCCAGCCTGGCTACAGAGAGAGACTGTCTCAAAAAAAGAAAATCTAAGAAGACTGCCTTAGAATACATCAGTGGCCCTGTACCTACCAGTACTATGCTGTGCCTGCTCACTTATTTTTGGTGGCAATCTCCTGGGTGCAGGGGCGCATGCAATGACAACAGAGATAGGCCAGTGTTGCCTACTCTGTTGTGCCTAGCTTTGTCTGCTCATCCAATAATCAAATAAGGAGCCATTACGATTAAGGAGTAGATACTAATCCAGAAATGCTGATGGGACAGAACAAAGGTGCACAGCACAAGATTTAGGGAGAATTTACTACTACTTTTAAAGTCCAGAAAGACTGGAGCTCAAGAATTTAACAGCAATACTGATAGTATCACAAGTTCCTTTTCATTAAAGGTTTTTGAAACCATCACATCTAAAATGTATCGCCTAACCAGGCAGCCTCCCCCAAGGAATGCAAGTCAGTGTGACAAAATCGTCAGTTATAAAAAGCCACTTTCACAGTAAGTCTACAACAAACAACTAACCAAAAGGAGACAGTGCAAACATCTAAAAAATTTTATGGCCAGGCATGGTAGCTCATGCTTATATCCCAGCACTTTGGGAGGGCGAGGCAGACAGACCATAAGGTCAGTAGTTCAAGACCAGCCTGGCTAATATAGTGAAACCTCATCTCTACTAAAAATACAAATAAGCCAGGCATGGTGATGTGTGCTTGTAGTCCCAGTGACTTGGGAGGCTGAGGCAGGAGAATAGCTTGAACCTGGGACGGGGAGGATGCTGTGAGCCAAGATCGTACCATGACAGAGTGAGACTCGGTCTCAAAAAAAAAAAAAAAAAAAAAAAAAAAATTTTTAGTCTACCACCAGCTTAACAAAAGAGTTACCTGGTACAAAAATCTCATTTCATATTATCCCTTAGGCCTCTCAAAACAAAGCCAATAAAAATTTAAATATGTACGAATAAAAGCCAAAAAACACAAAAGCACCAACAAAACAACACTTTCAAAAAGATGTCTTAAATACTCAGGTCATATTTAACCACACATTTTAAAGTGTGCTGCTACACTCACCGAAGCCAAGCCTGGCATCTTATCAAGGTTAAAGAACTCGTTAAAGTCAAATTCTCCTGGGGACTGCTCAGGCAAGACAGCATCCCTTGGCACTTCTTGATCAGCCGCAGGCTCCTGTGCAAGGATGACCTCTACCTCATCCTCTTCGGCCACTCCTCCATTGCACTCTACTATACCTGAAAGCAAAACCAGGACAAAAACCGTCTGATAAGTAAACCACTCCAGTGTCACTCTGTGGCTTCAGCCCTCAACACACATGCAGAAGAGCCACAGATGACTTTAAAAGCAGAATTCTTGTGCAGGTACTATACTTTCGAGAACAAAACAGTCCCCGTTCTATAGGAGGTAGAAAAGGAAAAAAAGCTTTAATAAAGCCAGAACACCAACAGAATGGGGGAAGGATTATGGTCCCCTTCCTGAGAACTTCATATTCTTTCTTTTTTCTTTTTTTTTTTTTGAGATGGAGTTTTGCTCTTGTTGCCCAGGCTGGAGTGCAATGGCGTGATCTCGGCTGACTGCAACCTCCGTCTTGCGGGTTCAAGCGATTCTCCTGCCTCAGCCTCCCGAGTACCTGGGATTACAGGCACACACCACCACGCCCCACTATTATTGTATTTTTAGTAGAGATGAGGTTTCACTATGTTGGCCGGTCTTGAACTCCTGACCTCAGGAGATCCACCCTCCTCAGCCGCCCAAAGTGCTGGGATTAAAGGTGTAAACCACGGCACCTGGCTGAGAACTTTATATTGTCTATAGTGGAGGGGGTTTTCTTTTTCAAGATGGGGTCTTGCTCTGTTGCACAGGCTGGAGAGTAGTGGCACAATGATAGCTCACTGTAGCCTGTACCTTCTGGGCTCAGGTGATCCTCCTGCCTTAGCCTTGACAGCAGCTGGGACAACAGGCACACACCACCATGCCTAGTTTTTAAATTTTTTGTAAAGACTGAGTCTTGCTAAACTGCATAGCCGGGACTTGAACTCCTGGTCTCAACTGATCCTCCTGCCTTGGCCTCCCAAAGTACTAGGATTACAGGAGTGAGCCACTGTGCCCAGCACTGTGCCTAGTTCTTTTTCTACTGAGATATATATATATATATATATATATATAATATATATATTATATATTTTTATATTATATATTTTATATATATTATATATTTTTATATAATATATATATTTTATATCTATATATATTTTTTAAAGGATAGTCTCTGCAAGTCTTACTGCTTAAAAATGGAACCAAATTAATTTAGCTATGTCTTTGCCCATGCACCTGTAGCACCACTTTCAGTCAGGGCAACTTCCAGTTGCCTACAGGTTAGTTGTTGTAGCTCATTCTTCCAGGTGAAATTCAAATGTGACCTTCTCTGGGAAGCCTGCCCCGCCTAACCATTTTTGCCCTCCCAGTAAAATTAATTGCTACCTTCTCTACAATGCTTGTGTCATCTGAGTACCCACTACACTGTACAACAGTAACTCTCTGGTGAGGCTAAACTTTCTAAGCATAAGTAACCTGGTCTAATCAGCTTTGTCTTACTCTATAGTGCCAAGTATACTTTACAACGTTGTTTTTAGGAAAGAAAAAGTGAAACTGCCAAGTGCTAACATTTAAGGCATCTGACATCTTAGTTTTTAATATTTTTATTTATTTTAAATACATAGCAAGAGCAGCCAAGAGACCTTCTGTAGTTATCTAAGGGGATGAACCAAGACCCCTGGATTCTACTCCAGGCTCTGACATGAAATCCATCCCTTCTCTCCAGGTCGCAATCTCTCTCTGCATCTGTAAAGTGAGGAGGTGCCACTATCAATCTGTCTCATTCCTTCTGGCGCCTGCACTTGATACAAGAATGGTTGAAATGCAGATTTCATCTCAGTTAAGAAAAACATAAGTTTTTCTCACCAGAAGCCTGATCTTTATTGTTAGATGCAAAGTCATACTTGCTGGTGCTCCTTTAATTAAGAATGAGACAAAGACATATCTCAAAGGCAATTTAATACTGAAGTCTTCCAAGTTACCTGTCAATTTCCTACATTATCCTAGGGAAGAATGTGTGGCAACACAAAGATAATGATAATAGGTACTGTATTTTCAAGATTACAAAAAACGATGAGTGATTCTTTTTTTCCTCCTTCTAAATAAATGCCATCAGCTTATTTCTGCTTAAATTTGTCTTCATCAATATATTAAGGTGGCATTGATTTTTCCCTTATTTAATAAAATAGCTTTCTCCTTCTGTTGCCTAATATCTGCCAAAAGGCTTTCAACTAAGCGTGAAAGCTTGAAGCAACTAGAATTTACTAAGTGCCTACTTGGAGGCTGAGTTCTGATGGGTACATTTGATCTTCAATGCTTAAATTAAGCCTTAAGTTATGATAGGCATTGTCTTCATTTTACAAAGAAACAGGCCCAGCTGTCAAAAATTATCGTTTTCTAAGCAGCAGCTCCAGTACTTTAATCCAGACTAGTCCTCACCTGGCTCTTTACTGCCTCCTTTCCAAGACCATCAGACTGGGACTGGCCACCTCAGAGCCAGCTCATTGCCCTAAAAATGACTGGCTGCAGACCAATGGGCTCCCACTCTGCAGCAGGCACTTCAAATACAAGAGCTCTGGCTCCTTTAGCAAGGGAGATATCTGACCCCATCTTACAGCTGAGGAAACTAAGTTTTGTTATTTTTTTTTTTTTGGCGACAGAGTCTCAACTCTGTTGCCCAGACTGGAGTGCAGTGGCACCATCTCTTGGCAACCTGTCTCCCGGGTTCAAGCAATTCTTCTGCCTCAGCCTCTCCAGTAGCTGGAAGTTACAGGCATGCAACACCATGCCTGGCTAATTTTTTTTTTTTGGAGACGGAGTCTCGCTCTGTCATCCAGGCTGGAGTACAGTGACATGATCTCAGTTCACTGCAACCTCCACCTCCGTGGTTCAAGTGATTCTCCTTCCTCAGCCTCCTGAGAAGCTAGGATTACAGGTGCCACCACCACACCTGGCTAATTTCTGTATTTTCGGTAGAGATGGGATTTCACCATGTTGGCCAGGCTGGTCTTGAACTCTTGACCTCATGCGTGATCCACCACGCCTGGCCTAATTCTTGTACTTTCAGTAGAGACAGGGTTTCACCATGTTGGCCAGGCTGGTCTCAAACTCCTGACCTCAAATGATCCATCCACCTTGGCCTCCCAAAGTGCTGGGATTATAATCACGAGCCACTGCACCTGGCCTGAAACTAAGAGAGAAGGCAAATCACAAGCAACTGACTTGGGAAGGCCTAATACTATGATGAAGGTAGGCTCCGATGCCCAGAAGCATCTTGCTCTACTCTCGACTTCACTACTTATTTCCACAGTGACTACCTTAAGTGTCCTTAAGTTACTTAAGCCCTCTGAGCCTCCATTAGCTCATCTATGAAATGGGCAGAAAAAAAGTACCTACACTGCACAAGGTCATTAGGAGACAAAGAATTACAGACAGAACACTCACCACTGTGTTGGACACAATGCTCAGTAAATGAGACCTCTCATTATTCCTACCGCATTTCTTATTTCCAGGCAACTCGTTCATGTACACAGTGCTCTCACACAATAACTTGAAACTTTTCTGTTTAGTGTGGCGGGCAAAACAAGTTAAGGAAATAGTACAATCTACACTTAGTGAATTCTCACTTAAGCAGTTTCAGGGGCCAGGCATGGTGGCTCACGCCTATAATCCCAACACTTTGGGAGGCCGAGGTGGGTGGATCATTTGAGGTCAGGAGTTCAAAACCAGCCTGGCCGACATGGAGAAACTCCATCTCTACTAAAAATTCAAAAATTAGCCAGGCATCATGGCGGGCACTTGTAATCCCAGCTACTAGGGAGGCTGAGGCAGGGGAGAATCGTTTGAATCCGGAAGATGGAAGCTCCAGTGAGCCAAGATGGTGCTATACTCCAGCCTGGGCAACAGAGGAAGACTCCGTTTTGTTTTTTTTTTTTTGGTTTTTTTTTTAAAAAAAAAGCAGTTTCAAAATCAGGATGCATCATGAAAAACTTGCCATTTCCTATACATCTGGTGCCCATTCCTAAGTGTACAATTAGCCAGTGATAATCACATCTCTATTTATTTATTTTTGAGACAGAGGCTCGCTCTGTCGCCCAGGCTGCAGTGGCTGCAGTGCAGTGGTGTGACCTCAACTTACTGCAACCTCCACCTCCCAGGTTCAAGCAATTCTTGTGCCTCAGCCTCCTGAATAGCTGGGCATACAGGTGCCCACCACCACACCCAGCTAATTTTTATATTTTTAGTGGAGATGGGGTTTCGCCACGTTGGCCAGGCTGGTCTCGAACTCCTCGTCAGGTGATCTGCCCACCTCAGCCTCCCAAAGTGCTGGGATTACAGGTGTGAGCCACTGTGCCCAGCCTACATTCTCATTTTAAAACAGCGAACTTCCTTCCCAACGTTTGCACTAACCTTCCTTCACAGAGGCTGTCCGTCGCCTTGTTCTTTTTCTCCCTTTGTGATCTTCTTCTAGTATCTTATCATCGAAGCCAGTCAGTTCGATGGTTTCAGACTGACTTGTGGGTCCAGCTGAGAACCACTCTGGTTCTTCTTCTGTGTAAGAATCATTTCTTCTACGTTCACCAAAGACACGCTTACTATCCCCAAACTCTCTCTGCAAAAGTACATAAAACAAGATTTAAAAATTTCTAGTCAAGGCATTTCTAGTTCAATCAAGGTCTTCACTGTAATGTTCAATAGTGAAAGGAAGATACGATGCTGTAACACCTGAGGCCTATCACCACCCCCAGCCCCTTCCTCCCTGACTGGTTTAAGAGTGGGCTGTGTTCATGCCTATTCTCAAAGTAACCTGGTATAAATGCAGTCAATGTGTCCCAAGCACATGAACTACCGAAGAATCTAGAAGACAAACCCTGAAACGCTTGTCCTTGAAGTCCCTCTCTCGGTCTCTGTCTCTCAAGTCCCGCAGGTCCTTATCGCTAAGACGGTGATCCTTCTCAAAGGTTCGGGCAGAGATTATCCTCCCACTGCCAATCCTACGTCCACCAAGCAGACGAAGCCCATCACTGTCTTTTTCTAATGGACTTCCTGAGCGCCGAGAACTAACAGCAGCTGTCACATGGCAGCCCCCTCCAAAGCTCCGCCTCTGAGGGCTGAGAACAACATCTAAGTCATCTTCTTTCACACGCTCTCGTGGATCTAGAAGGACATGGGAAAGAGAAAGTTAAGCAAATCAGCAAGGTGTTTTTTCTTTTTAAGATGGTATGTCCATGACTGATGGGAGGAAGGGGATGGTTGGGTCATTACTAAAATTGGGCTTAACAACAGATTCAGGCTAACATGTACATTATATATTTAAATAAGGCTGAGACACTGGCTTTTCTCTTTGAAGCAATAAATGTGCTTCAGAAGAAATGATTTTCCATGATTAGTCTCTGCAGTGCCATTATTTTGACTAAATCCTTACCCAAGAATTATTAGCAAATGTTTTGTCAACTAAAACTACAAGTGTCAGTATTTGAAAAAATAACTGCTTAAAAAGTTAAAGTGTCTCTTCAACAAAATAGTGTTGAACAGTCAGATATCCATAGACAGAAAATGAACTTAAATCTATATTTGGGGCCAGGAATGGTGGCTTATGCCTGTAATCCAACACTTTGGGAGGCCAAGGCAGGTGGATCACAAGGTCAGGAGTTCAAGATTAGCCCGGCCAAGATAGTGAAACCCCATCTCTACTAAAACTACAAAAAGTAGCCAGGCTTGGTGGTAGGCGCCTGTAATCCCAGCTACTTGGGAGGCTGAGGCAGGAGAACTGCTTGAACCCAGGTGGCAGAGGATGCAGTGAGCTGAGATCACACCACTGCACTCCAGCCTGGGCAACACAGTGAGACTCCATCTCAGAAAAAAAAAAATCTGTATTTGGTACCAGATATACACAAAAATTCAAAATGGATCACAGATCTAAATGTAAAATCTAAAACTAAAAAATTCTAGAAGAAAATGTAGGAGTAAATCCTTGTGGCACTGGGTTAGGCACAGCTTTCTTAGGCATGACACCAAAAGCATCATCCATTTAAAAAAACTGATAGACTGGGCTTGATCAAAATTTAAAACTTCTATTCTTTGAAAGACACTGTTTAGAGAATGCAAAGACAAGGCACAGACTGCACTAGGACAAAACATTTCAAAGCGTTTTTCTGATAAGGACTTACATTCAGAACACATAAAACCTCTTAATGAAAAAACTAACCCAATTAAAAAATGGACAAATGGTTTGAACAGACACTTCACCAAAGAGGTTATGTGGATGGCAAATAAGCATATGAAAAGATAGTCAACATCATTAGTCATTAGGGAAATGCAAATTAAACCACGTGATACTACTACACACCTATTAGAATGGCTAAAATTTAAACGACTGACCATTCCAAGTGTTGACGAGGATGTGGAGCAAGTGGAACTCTCATACACCGCTGGTGGAAATGTAAAATAGTACAACTACTTTGGAAAACAGTTCAGCAATTTCTCAGAAGGTTAAACATACATCTACTATACAACCCAGCCATTTTAATCCTAGGTATTTACTCAAGAGAAAAGAAAGCGTATGTCCGTACAGAGACTTGTACATGGATGTTCATAGAAGCTTTGGTTATAACAGTCAAAAACCGGAAACAACCCAAATGTACATCAACAAATAAATGGATCAACTGCTAAATTCATACAATGGAATACTAATAAGCAATGAAAATAAACTAGACACAACAACATGGATGAATCTTAATTATGCTTAGTGAAAAAAGCTACACAAGGAGTACACATTATAATAACTCCATTTATATAAAATTCTAGGAAATGTAAACTTATCTATAGGGACAGAAAACAGCTATAGAAAGCAGATCAGGCCAGGCACTGTGGCTCATGCCTGTAATTCAAACACTTTGGGAGGCCAAGGCAGGTGGATCACCTGAGGTTGGGAGTTCAACACCAGCCTAGACGACATGGTAAAACCTCATCTCTACTAAAAACACAAAAATTGTGGCCAGGCATGGTGGCTCACACCTGTAATCCAGGCACTTTGGGAGGCCGAGATTGGTGGATCACTTGAGGACAGGAGTTCAAGACCAGCGTGGCCAACGTGATGAAACCTCATCTCTACTAAAAATACATAAGGTAGCTGGGCGTGGTGGCCCATGCCTATAGTGCCAGCTACTTGGGAGGCTGAGGCATGAGAATCGCTTAGACCCAGGAGGCAGAGGTTGCAGTGCGCCAAGATTGCACCACTGCATTCCAGTCTGGGTGACACATCAAGACTTCGTCTCGGGGGAAAAAAAAAAATTAGCTGGGCATGGTGGAATATGCATTTGTAATCCTAGCTACTCGGGAAGCTAAGGTGGGGGAATCACTTTAACCTGGGAGGCAGTGGTTGCAATAAGTAGAGATCATGACACTGCACTCCAGCCTGGGCGACGAGAGAGAGACTCTGTCTCCAAAAAAAAAAAAAAAAAAAATCAAAAAGATAAAGTACATCAGTGCTTGCATGGATGGGGAGAAATGTTAGGGAAGGGGGCTAAAGGGAGGGACACACAGGAATACTAGGGAACTTTTGGGGGTGATAAAAATGCTTATGCTGATTTTGGTAATTCTTTCACAGGTACATACACGTCAAGACATCAAATGGTATACTTTTTGTGCAGGCTATTATATGTAAATTCTAACTCAATACAGGTGTAGGAAACACATGTCACCACACAAAAAATGTCTTCCTAGCAAAACCAGGAAACTGAAGATTAGTCCAAATGAGAAAAATCTGCTTTAATTCTCTTATCAGAAACAGCTCCTAGAATGTTCTGGTGTATACTTTTACAGAATTTCTGTGTACCGTCTCAGTTTTTTCCAAGAACAGGATATAATATGGACAGTTTTCTATACATTGGTTATGAGTCAGTACGTCACGAACATTATTTACCAATAAACATGTCTGCAACATGGTTTTACAGGACAATGCAATGTAATATTCCTATGTTTGGATATACCAAAGTTTACTCAACCCATTTCTACTGTTGGATATTTTCCTTTTGAGTTTTCATTTTTTCGTTCGTTTTGAGATGGAGTCTCAGCTGTCGCCCAGGTTGGAGTGCAATGGCGCGATCTCAGCTCACTGCAACCTCTGGCTCCCGGTTCAAACATTCTCCTGCCTCAGCCTCCCAAGTAGCTGGGATTACAGGTGTCCACCACCACACCTGGCTCATTTTTTAATTTTTAGTACAGACAGGGTTTCACCATGTTGGCCAAGCTGGTTTCGAACTCCTGACCTTGTGATCCACCCACCTCGGCCTCCCAAAGTGCTGGGATTACAGGAGTGAGCCACTGCACCTGGCCGTTTTCATCATTTTAATAAAGTCCCTGCATATCTTTAATGATTCTGCTGGAATAAATTCTTTGAGAGACATTACTGCACTGTGTACTGACAGACTGTGTAGAAGGATCTTATAGCTTAAACTAGAGTCGGGTTATCTTTTTCGTTTAGTTCCAAGTTTTTATGATGGGTCTTCTTCCCATCTCCAAAAGAGTTTTTGCTCTGACATAGTCTACCCAAATGAGAAAGAACCAGAAAAACAAAAAAACAAACAAACAAACAAACAAAAAAAAGTTTTTGCAACAAGTTCCTTGACTGGCTATATTACCTGGTCTCCATTTCACCCTTAAACAATTTTTCTAGTTTAAAGAGGTAAGCTTTAAACTAGCGAAAGTGGAAGATGAGACTTAACTCCAGTCTGAAACTATATCCAAGCCTTCTATTCAGATCACAGTCCATTATGAATTAAGAAATGCCAGAACTGATTTATACCCGAGGACTGATCTCATATAAGAGAAAGCATGATCAGATTTCCAGCACAGCTTTATGCTACCTACCACATCTAACTCAGCTATCCATGCCAATGAAAGATAATCAGTACTTTCAATTCAGAAGCACACAGCCTAACAGTCTTTTTACATAGCTGTGAGAAAGTAGACTATGTCTTTACCCTGCTAATTAGGAAACACCCAACTGATAAATCAGTTTCCTGATAATGATATTTCCCCTCAAAGCATAAAATTCTCAGAGCTAAGAAGGAAGCAGCCGCCAAAAGCATGTCCTCAAAATCACTAACCCCACTTCTGAGTGACTGTGCTCACCTACTATCCTGCGCACCAGGGAAGGCCGGTCTGTATCCAACTCTTTCTTCAGACTTTCCACTGGTGAGCTCCGCCCGGAAGCCGGGTAGAGAGAGGCATGCCACTTCTCAGGGTCCCACACACCATCACTATAGGTCAAAAAGTACAACTGTTAGCACTTGTGCCCATGAACTATATAAACAGTCTAATTTCTAAACCTCCTCAGGTAATAAGTTATGGAAACCCATTGTTTTGTGTGTGTGTGTGTGACGAGAGAGAGAGAGAGAGAGAGAGACAGAGACAGAGAGAGAGAGAGAGAGAGAGAGAGAAACAGAGAGAGAGAGAGAGAGAGAGAGAAACAGAGAGAGAGAGAGAGAGAGAGAGAGAGAGAGAGAGAGACAGACACAGACAGACAAGGTCTTGTTCTGTTGCCGAGGCTGGAGTGCAATGGCATGATCTCAGCTGACTGCAACTTCCACCTCCCAGGTTTAAGTGATTCTTCTGCCTCAGCCTCCTCAGTAACTGGGATTACAAATGCCCACCACCACATCTTGTTAATTTTTGTATTTTTAGTAGAGATGGGGTTTCACCATGTTGGCCTGGCTGGTCTCGAACGCCTGACCTCAAGTAATCTGCCTGCCTTGGCTTCCCAAAGTGTTGAGATTACAGACATGAGCCACCATGCCCAGCCGGAAACCTATTTCTAATATAAAGCTTCATGACTGCAGAATGGTTACCTCTTTTAATATGAAAACAAAAACAACTATTAATTCAGTAATACTTTGTTGATTGCCTAACACCACTAGTCACTTGAAAACTAATGGTCTGTACACAATTGAAACATTCAGACCACATACCTTGGAGTACAGCTGGATTACAATAACTACGCCTGCACTACACAAACAAGATGCTCTATAAATATTAACTGTTGTTTACTAAAGATTAATACAAAGCAGAAAAAAAAAATCCCTTAACTCTCTCACCAGAAGTAGCACCTGGATCAACTGATGTGCATTTTTCCAGAATCTCTATGCACAGTCTCAGTTTTTCCATAAGCAGAGTAGACGGCTTTACGACCTAAAATGTGTAGTTTAGGTTTTATTTTGTTATTATCTGTGTAATGATGGAGTGGCAGGTAGTACAGCGTGCAGAGCAGAAACCCTTGAGCCCAAAAATATGGGCTGGAATTCTAGCTCTGCCAACACTACTGGGAACATCCTGGACAATTTACTGAGCTGTATCTTCTGCAGAAAAGACTTCCCAACCCCCAGATTAGATCAGGCCATGTTATATTCCACACTTGTCCTTTGCAGCTTGTGGTGTTTGCAATGATAAAGTTTTACGAGTATTTGATTGTATCCTTACGTTGACCGATGCTCCATGAAGCCAGGAAATAAGTGATGCAACCTGGCACAGTATTTATCACATAGCAGGTACCAATGAACATTTCTTGAATAGGTGAGTTAACTTTTCAGTCTCAAACTCCTCACAATAAAAGACATATTACCTGTCTTCTAGGGTAGTGGTGAGGATTACCTGGAGGGTTTAAGAGCCCAACAAATTTTAGCTCTCAGAGAGGTGAAACAAAATGAGAAGCTCTCTCCTCTTTCTTATTTTCATCACTAGGCACAATACCTCTGCTTCAGAAGTAAAAGCTGTATGTCTGCCCATGATAACTTTATTTTTGTTTATTTTTATTTTTTACACAGGGTCTCAGATTTCTGTCACCCAGGCTAGAGTGCAGTGGCATGATCATAGCTCAATGCAGCCTAAAATTTCTGGGCTCAGGTGATCCTCCCACCTCAGCCTACTGAGTAGCTAAGACTACAGGCAGATGTCACCATGCCTCGCTAATTTTTTAAAATATATTTTGTAGAGACAGGTCTTGCTGTGTTGCCCAGGCTGGTTTTGAACTCCTAGCCTCAAGCAATCCTCCAGCCTTGACCTCCCAAAGCACTGGGATTACAGGCATTAAGACACCGCACCCAGCCCATGCTAACTATTTTTATGACAAGAAGAAATAGAGTATTAATAATAAAATTCAACTTGAGGCACAAAAAGTCTTTATAGCTTTTTTTTTTTCTTGAGACAGAGTCTTGCTCTGTTGCCAGGCTGGAGTGCAGTGGCATGAGCTTGGCTCATCGCAACCTCTGCCTCCTGGATTCAAGTGATTCTCCTGCCTCCCGAGTAACTGGGACTATAGGCGCACACCACCATGCTGGGCTAATTTTTTGTATTTTAGTAGAAACGGGTTTCACCATGTTGGCCAGGATGGTCTCAAACTTCTGATCTTGTGATCCGCCCACCTCGACCTCCCAAAGTGCTGGGATTACAGGCATTAGCCACTGCGCCCAGCATCTTTATTGCTTCAGTAAAAAAAAAAAGAAAAACAGCTTAACTGAGACTTATGAAAAATCCTAATTGGAATAGCCATTTTTCAAATATCACCTTCATCAGGGAATGTGGTGAGGCATCAAGGTTTTTTTTTTTTTCTTTTTGACTGAGTCTTGCTCCGTCACACAGGCTGGAGTACAAAGGCACAGTCTAGGCTCACTGCAACCTCCTCCTCCCAGGTTCAAGTAAGTCTCTTGCCTTAGCCTCTTGAGTAGCTGGGACTACAGGCACATGCCACCACACCCAGCTAATTTTTGTATTTTTACTAGAGATGAGGTTTCACCATGTTGCCAGGCTGGTCTCAGACCCCTGACCTTATGATCCGCCTGCCCAGGACTCCCAAAGTGCTGAGATTACAGGTGTGAGTCACCGCACCCAGAAGCATCAAAGTTTAACAGGCATTCCCAACAGTCTATGTAAAAATTTTAAATGGTCTGTCTAGGTCAGGCGTGGTGGTTCATGCCTATAATCTCATTACTTTGGGAAGCTGAAGACTGCTTGAGCCCGGGAGTTTGACACCAGCTTGAGCAACATAGTAAGACCCATCTCTACAAAAAATAAAAACATCATGGGGACCTGGTGGTGGTATGTCCCTACAGTCCCAACTACTCAGAAGGCCAAAGCAGGCGGTTTGCTTGAGCCCAGGAGTTAGAGGATGCAGTGAACTATGATTCTGTCACTGTACTCCAGCCTGAGCAACAGAGATCCTTTCTCAAAAAAAAAAAAAAAAAAAGTCCGTCCTATTTAACCAAGAAATTGAACATTAATATGATGCTTTATATGTTTAAAAATGTAGGCTAATATGAACCATCTACCTTGATATTTAAGAAATGACTAAGGTGACCATAAATAGTCCAATATAGGATTATTCTAGGAGATTTTCAGACCATTTTTAGCTATAGTCTCCCCAAACCACAGCCTTCTTCTTCTGAGGGAAACTAGGATGCAATAAAGCTAATCTGAATAGCTGAATAGTTTTGTGGGAATGCAAAGAAAGAACTAACAGATCTCCTGAGCAGCAAGCATACCTGAGGCAGGCACTCTCTAAGCACAGTGCAAAAAACCACTGATAGAGAGACAAGACCCTGGTAAGGACTCCTGGGTTCAAGTCTTTAACCTGCTTTCTATGTGATTCTGACCAGGTCATTTCCTTGTTTTAGTTCCATTCCTCGGTAGTTGAAGCCCATCTTATTACCTGTTGAAATCCCTCCTCCACTCATTTTTCTACCAGAAAACTTCAAAACAATACAATTCTTAATTTACCAAGTTTGGAATAATAAAGAGTTATGGACTAGAAGAAGGTAATGACTAGAATGACACATACCTGTCATATTTTTCAGAAAGGCATGAAGGTCTCTGTTTGGAATGGGGGAGTTCTTTTATATCCAAGAGTTCTTCCTAAAAAGAGAAATCAAATGGTAATCCTGAATTACATTTCTTAGCCACACACTTTCAACTTATTTCTGTTCTGAATGATTCTAAGTGTCTACCTTAAACACTTCATATAATTCTTATTTATATCTTGCCTTATTTCAGAAAGACTGGAGTAAGATCAAGGTTCTTATAAGCTCAAGCAGAATAATAAAATAATTCAAGTGATCAGTTTCTTGCTAAAACACATTCTCTCATAATTGCTATATTATGAGTAACACTGTTACCTTCCATAACACTGAATGCTCACTAAAGCATGGAAACTTCAGTCTTAGGTAAAACCTCTGCCTAATCTTACCAATTTTAAATGCATTAGATGACCATTTACAAGGGGTAATTTTTTTTTTTTTTTGAGACAGTGTCTTACTCTGTAGCTTAGGATGGAATGCAGTGATATGATCTCAGCCCACAGCAACCTCCTCCTCCTGGGTTCAAGCGAGTCTTTTGCCTCAGCCTCCCAAGTAGCTGGGATTACAGGTGCCTGCCACCACACTCAGCTAATTTATGTATTTTCAGTAGATACAAGGTTTCATTATGTTTGCCAGCTGGTCTCAAACTCCTGACCTCAGGTGATCTGCTCTCCTCTGCCTCCCAAAGTGCTGGGATTATAGGCATGAGCCACCTGGCCCGGCAGAAGATAGTTTTTTAAAAAATGTAATGCTGCAACACTAAAAAAAAAAAAAACACAAAAATTTAAAAACTATGCACTCGGATTTGCCTATTAACATTTCTCCCTATTTTTACTTTTTGCAGAATTTAAAAAAACTGATATAAATATTTATATGTATTTATGGAGTACATGTGGTATTTTGTTACATATATAAACTGTGTAATGATCAAGTCAGGATATCTGGGGTATCCATTACCTCAGTATTTATTAATGTGTTGAAAACATTTAAAGTCTTCTCTTCTAGCTATTTTGAAATATACACTTGTTAACCATAGCCACCCTACTCTGCTATCAAACATTAGAACTTATTCCTTCTTCAACTTCACATTTGTACTCATGTAACCAACCTCTTTTTATCCTGCCATCCCACCTACACACCTTTCCCAGACTCTGTTGTCTATCATTCTATTCTCTACCTCCATGAAGCCAAGTTTTTTTGACTTCCATGAGTGAGCTCCTTTTTTTTTTAAACTTACTCAAGAGTAAACTGCGTAAGTCATGATCCCTTACTTCTAAATACTTCAGTGGCTAGTTCGTAAGAATGAAGATATTCTTTTACAGCCTGTTATCCAGCTCCATGAGATAATTTGGCCCTAAAGAAAATGATCTGAGTGACTCTTTTCCCATTTTCTCAAGGATGTACTTAGCCAGTATCATTACCAATGTAGGAAAGAAGCTAATCCCTCACTTATGATGGATACCTCAGGACATAAGGACTTATTTCTACAGACCCAGGTTGAGAAGAACTGCCGGTTTGTATTTTTTTTATAATTGGTTATCAATAATGCTTTTATCTAATCTACCCTCTCAATTCCAATTTTGTCAATTGACCCAATAATGACCTTTATATTGATCTTCCCCCTCCAACACAGGATCCAATCTAGAGTCAGATATTTGGTTGTCATATCTCTTTGGTCTCCTTTAATCTAGAACACTTCTACAACTTTTGTCTATTAAGATATTGACATTTCCAGAGAAAATGTAAAAGGACATTATTCATTTTGGGTTGGTCCCATTTTTCTCATGGTTAGACTGAGACTAAACAACCAAGAAGCAGAATACTAACTAAAGAGGTGGTGTGTCCTTCTCAAACCATCACCTCTAGATGCCCATGATGTTCATCTGTCCTTTATCTGTGACGCTAATTTTGATTATTTGGTCAAAGTGTTCTCTAGTTTCTCTACTATTTAGTTTCTGCTTTCCCATTTGCATTTAGCATGCAATCTGTGGGGAGACACTTTAAAATCATCCAAGTATCTTGGTCTTCAGTTTTCCCCAAAGTTAGCATCCATTAATGATTCTTGACAAAACCACTCTTCATTTTCCCACTCTAGCCTTCTCTCCCTATTTACCAGCCAGCATTTGGCATCATACTGTAAAGGTAAGTCCTCCTTTTCCCTGTTTATATACCTATTTATTATTGATATGGACTCACAGACTCCTGTTTTTTCTGTTGGTCTATAACTCATTAATATCCTTAATTATTTGGTGCTCAAATTGTCCCAGATTCTGCCAGTGGGTGCCTCTTCAAACCTGCCTGTGTGTCTTTTTCAACACGCCCTGATTTTTTTTTTTTAAAGACTGCTGTACATTCTGGCTTATCTTGTATGCATCCTGTCTCATCCCTGGAATCAGCTATTTCGGAGAAATCCTAGTTTAAGGGGGGAATGGCATAAAACACCAAGGTCTGGGAACTAGGTATCCTTATTTGCTTGAAGGCCACCCCCGTTTTTTTTTTTTTTTTTTTTGAAACAGAGACTCACTCTGTTACCCAGGCTGGAGTGCAGTGGTATGATCACAGCTCACTGCAACCTCCGCCTCCTGGGTTCAAGCTATTTTCCTGCTTCAGCCTCCCGAGTAGCTGGGACTACAGGTGCATGCCACTGGGACTACAGGTGCATGCCACCATGTCTGGCTAATTTTTTGTACTGTTTTAGTAGAGATGGGTTTTCACCGTGTTAGCCAGGATGGTCTCGATCTCCTGACCTCGTGATCCGCACAACTCAGCCTCCCAAAGTGCTGGGATTACAGGTGTGAGCCACCGCACCTGGCCAACTTGAAGGCCCTTTCAGTAGAGCTAGGAAATATATGCACTTACATATACAGACATATATACACATAAACAAACACACACATCTACCCATATACACATAAACTATTGCTTCCTTTTGGTATACTTTGAAATATTTTCATAATTTAAAAAAAAGCAATTCCGAAACTTTCAATACCAGTAAAATGCAGCAATTGCCTTGCAAAAAAAGCACATACCACTACGCCACGACTTTGGCAACACTCCCATCCCAGGCCTTGCAATAGGAGAATGGGCACTGCTTCGCAGATCACTGATTCCACATCTTGGGGTGAGGATGGAGGGACAGATTTGCTCACTCAGCCCCCAAGAATCACTGGGCATAGCATACTATGAATTCTCTGAGTGTTTACAGAAAACTGAAGCATCTAAATGTTTTCCTCAGGACAACAAAATGCCTTAGGACTAGATGATATTTTAGTTTTAAGAC
Organism: Cacajao melanocephalus; assembly: GCA_963573385.1. NCBI lineage: Eukaryota > Metazoa > Chordata > Mammalia > Primates > Pitheciidae > Cacajao > Cacajao melanocephalus. The sequence goes on from CAUYLG010030148.1 coordinate 71,590, forward strand.
CAGGATATCAATCAGGCATTTGCATTAACTTAGGATTTATTTATGAATTAGCTGTCTTATAACTGGATAGAAATACCAAGAAAAATTCAGAACACTTGAGATAAACAGAATTCCAAATATAAGGAAATATCTAGAGGCTGTTCAAAACTCTGAAAAAAACTGTCAAAGTACTGACATACAACCTATAAATCACCAGTAAGATGGGAGTCAGTTGGGTGCAATGGCTCACACCTGTACTCCTAGAAATTTGGGAGGCTGAAGCGGGAGAACTGCTTGAGTCCAGGAGTTCAAGACCACTCTGGGCAATATAAGGAGACCCTGTCTCTACAAACAATGTAAAAATTCATCGAGTGTGGTCCCTGCTACTCAGGAGGCTGAGGTGGGATGGTCACTTGAGGTTGAGGCTGTAGTGACTGCACCACTGTACTCCATCCTGGGTGTGACAGAGTGAGACCCTGTCTCAAAGAAACAAACAACAACAACAAACCACGGGAGAGTCCAGGGAAATATGCGGGGCAAACATGGTGTCAGATTTGTGGGGTTAGCACACCTTTGGGGCTGGGGGTAGGGGTGCAAGGAGGATGGAGCAACAGTAAGTTATGAAGATATCAGATATTACTACAGCACAGAAATACTAAGGACAAGAGGACTTAAAATTTTTCTAGTAGAAACAGGAAGGAGCTTGCAATATAGGAAGTACTCATACATAATGCTACAGGAAAAACCACTGCAAAGCAATTTTTTACCCTTAGAAGTAACTAAAGATTATCACGCTGGGCGCGATGGCTCATGCCTGTAATTTCAGCACTTTGGGAAGCTGAGGTGGGCAGATCATTAGGTCAGGAGTTTGAGACCAGATTGGCCAAGACAGTGAAACCCCATCTCTACTAAAAATAAAAATTAAAAAAAAAAAACTAGCCAGGCATGGTGGCAGGCGCACGTAATCTCAGGTACTCGGGAGGCTGAAGCAGGAGAATCACTTGAACCTGGGAGGTTGAAGTTGCAGTGAGCCAAGATTGCGCCACTGCACTCTAGCCTGGGTGACAGAGTGAGACTCTGTCTCAAAAACAAAAACAAAATCACATATTCCTTTACTACCCCATGCAGATACTAAAGTAAGAACCCTAACATACTATTAAATCAAGGAAAATCTTTCACATTTAAATCTGCAAACTCTCAACGTACAAAAGTTTCTAAGTGGTGTTTTGTTTGAAACTTTTAACTCCAAAGGTAATAGGGATCCCAAGTAATAGGTGTTCCCTATTACTACTGCAGCTGTTTGCTGAACTCTAATAATTTTACCTATTTATTTAGGAGTCACCTGGGAAAGGTTAACACTTTAACACAACCACAAAACATCAAGAAAAACCTAATTTTGGTCCTCTTGGTGGGGAATCAAAAAATAATAGAACTAACAGTCTTTTTTTTCTTTTCCTTGAGATGGAGTTTCCCTTTTGTTGCCCAGGCTGGAGTGCAATGGCGTTATCTCGGCTCACTGCAACCTCCGCCTCCTGGGTTCAAGCGACTCTCCAGCCTCAGCCTCCTGAGTAGCTGGGATTACAGGTCTGTGCCACCACACCCAGCTAATTTTGTATTATTTTTAGTAGAGATAGGGTTTCTCCATGTTGGTCAAGCTATTCTCAAACTCCTGACCTCAAATGATCTGTCCACCTCAGCCTCCTAAAGTGCTGGATTACAGGCGTGAGCCACCGCATCTGGTCAACAGTCTTAAGAAAAGGAAAATAGGAAGCTGGGCACGGTGGCTCACACCTGTAATCCCAGCACTTTAAGAGGCTTAGGCAGGCGGACCACGAGGTGAAGAGATTGAGACCATCCTGGCCAACATGGCGAAACCCCGTCTCTATTAAAAACTACAAAAATTAGCTGGGCGTGGTGGTGTGTGCCTGTAGTCCCAGCTACTTGGGAGGCTGAGGCAGGAGAATTGCTTGAACCTGGGAGGCAGAGGTTGTAGTGAGCCGAGATTGCGCCACTGCACTCCAGCCTGGTACCTGGCAACAGAGCAAGACTCTTGTCTCCAAAAAAAAAAAAGGAAAATAGGAGCCTAAAGAGAGATGACAACTAAATGTAGTATGATACCCTGGATAGAATCCTGGAACACAAAAAGGATATTAAAGATAAGAAATGTGGGCCAG